>JAUMGZ010191254.1:0-24147 GCA_032359645.1 Pododesmus macrochisma | reverse complement strand
CTACTCACCATTGACTGGCTATATGACAGGTTTTACTTTGTCTTTATATAACAATGACTACTACTCACCATTGACTAGCTATATGATTGGTTCTACTTTGTCTTTATATAACAATGACTACTACTCACCACTGACTGACTATATGACAGGTTCTACTTTGTCTTTATATAAAAATGACTACTACTCACCAAGGCTATATAACAGGTTCTACTTTGTCTTTATATAACAATGACTACTACTCACCATTGACTGGCTATATGACAGGTTCTACTTTGTCTTTACATGACAATGACTACTACTCACCATTGACTGGCTATATGACAGGTTTTACTTTGTCTTTATATAACAATGACTACTACTCACCATTGACTGGCTATATGATTGGTTCTACTTTGTCTTTATATAACAATGACTTCTACTCACCATTGACTGGCTATATGATTGGTTTTACTTTGTCTTTATATAATAATGACTACTACTCACCATTGACTGGCTATATTATTGGTTCTACTTTGTCTTTATATAACAATGACTTCTACTCACCATTGACTGGCTATATGATTGGTTCTACTTTGTCTTTTTATAACAATGACTACTACTTACCTTTGACTAGCTATATGATTGGTTCTACTTTGTCTTTTTATAACAATGACTACTACTCACCATTGACTGGCTATATGATTGATTCTACTTTGTCTTTATATAACAATGACTACTACTCACTATTGACTGACTATGTGATAGGTTATACTTATAAACTACTAGATGATCAATTCAGTCAATTTTTATTTAGGGTCACTGAGAAAAGTAGTATAGGTTCCTGACCATTGTTTTTATAATCAATGACTCTTCTGAAAGCGATGTGAGGGAACATCAATCCTGCTATTGATCTGATGTTCTTCTCCATCAAATTTATACAGAAGAGATTTTTTAATTGAAGGACTGTAATTGTTTCTATAGGAAAAGAAGTATAGAGGCTGAGAATTGGTGCATGGCGTACACTATAAACTGTCCATCTAGTTACGTGCATTGATGCATACATATAGACAACTAATGATTGTTACACAGAAATACATACAGGCATGATTTATACATTTGTCTACAATAATTGACTATACAGAATCGTCTAGTCTTTTTTCTAGACAGTAACTTATTCATCTGAAGGTTTCATCAATTATCAGTCCCTGGATTTGAAATTAAAAGTGATGATCTGAAAATGAAATGTTCTTCAGTTGCCTTCTGTCTTCAGGTTTGCCTTGGTACTTAGTAAGACCATGAGTATATTCAATATTTATGGTTGGTTTAATGTTTTATATGTGATCTTTTTTTAATTCTTACTAACAAGACATATATTGGTATTTTTGACAAGCTTTCATGTAAGTCAAATTGATGTATTAATTGGCAGGATTAGAATGAAGCAGTTTTTAGCTGAGAGAAGGGGTGGCCATCCAGGCTCGACCTACTGCTCATGAAATATTAACAGAGATAGAACATCAAAGATGGGTAAACGTGATAATACCCCTACCGAGGCCCCGGTAATTATCCTACCCTAGTGTACTACCAGCATAAATAATCAGCTTTTACAGTGCTGATAGAAAGATCAACCAGCCATGAAGCTTTTTCTTTTTAAAAAATAATAGTGATTAGTATTTTAAAACTCAGAAAAAGTGATAATGTTTGGATCTTTTGTTTTCTGTTAAAGTATTGTGAGGGTACATCCTGTCTGTGCAAAATGATTATTAGTTTTATATTTTGTCATGCTATTACAAATCATATGATTGTAAAATTGGATTGGTTATTTACAACCTCATTGTGAGGGGACGCCGTCATGATATCCTCATACCCTGTTCCTGGATATGTATATATGATAAGGGTTGTATAATACTTTCACTTTAAGACATCTCATCACTTGGTTCAAATACCTTGAAGTGAATTCATGTATTTGAGCTTATGTGTTCCCAGAAAGATAAATGTATATACCTCTTCATACTATCCCTACCCTCCTCTCACCTCTGGGAGGGAGTCAAGTTAGATTTCCTCCACACAGTCTGTTAGTACCTGGGAGGTACATGTATAGTGTGGGGCGACTATAATCCAAATACTTACTTCATATCAAGGATGCCTAGTCAATTAGTAATTAACATTCACACAGACGACTCATTTTATCTGCAATAATTTAGCACGTGAGGTTGGCAATGTTACATACCTGCTCACATCTCTACCCCACTAGAATTTTAAGTACGACACATATATCTATCGGAGGGAATATTTTGTCTCAAGTTTTACGCCACTAGAAATGCCTTCTTTAAGAAGTTCTACATGTTTTAGAAATCTTCACTGCAGGAATCTACTTATTTTACATAACTTTTTTATAAGAGGATAAAGAAAAAACGTCAAACTTGTAAGTAATGTTTGCTTCAGCATTTCCATAACTGTCTGCCTTCAATTACAGTCAGAGAGAAGCTGATTAGAAAAGTCTTGTGTATATGGAGTTGGTTACATCTTAGAGCTGCACAGTGTAACATTTAGTCAGGCCATTAGAACTGAGAAACATGTGTGGAGAATTAGAACTAATTAGCGCTAGGATTATGTGAAGTAAAACACTGGTTATAGTTTATTATTTACCTGGCCGTCACCTCGTCCCAGGGGGCAATGTTTTCCCATCATCCTCTCTCCAGGGTTCGTCAAAAATAAAAAAGCTTTGTAACACTAATTTAGGACGTTTTTAGCTTTACTTCAGTTTTAATTCTTGATGAGCATGCAGGTACTATTACTTAACTGGTAGACACAAGTTCACTTTTGAAGTGCTTAAATGGTTGGTGAAATATACATGAAGTGAGTTTTAAGATTAAGGTATGACATGGTTTCAATTTTGTAGTGTTTAAATGCTTGGTGAAATATATATAAAGTGAGTTTTAAGATTAAGTTAAGTGTGAAGTATGCTACACCATTGTGATGACAGTATCTTACATGTTATCTGAAACTGTTCTTTCAACCAGAAATCATTGGTGTGTACACTATAATAAAAACAAAACATTTTACATTTACTTTTTAGTTAAGTCACATTGCTGTAGGTCCTGTGGTCAGCTGAGTGAGTATATGTATACATGATAAATCACACCCGTGGTAGATCACCTTCACAGATAGTATCTAACAGGGCGCCAAATCTTACACAGGTATTTCCTGAAGTCCTTATGAAACTTGTCAAACCCTACTTGTAGTGGGCCCAGTATGTATGTGCAGGTTGTAATGGTAGATATGTAGAGGTTAAGGGTGCCAAATGTTACATAGGTATTTCTCGAAGTCCTTACAAAACTTGTCAAACCCTACTTGTAGTGGGCCCAGTATGTATGTGCAGGTTGTAATGGTAGATATGTAGAGGTTGAGGGTGCCAAATGTTACATAGGTATTTCTCGAAGTCCTTACAAAACTTGTTAAACCCTACTTAGTGGACTGTATACCTATAAAAGTTAGTTTTCTCTGCTGTACTCATAGATATGTACATGTAGATGTCAGAGAAGGTCATAGGTCAGATCAAATTAAGGTAGGAAGATTGGTCAGCAATTCATTGAAGAAAAAGGGGAAGGACATCTTAATTAACTGCTTTATAATTAAAGGGTTCAGGATATTTAGCATGGTGTAAGTTCGGTCTAGAGCATAATATCACCTCAGGCTCTGTTACATTTGGTGTGAAATGTCTTGGTAGGGAAAAAAACCCTCCAGAAGTTCAGAAGAACAGAACTGTTTTTCCAATTAATAAGATATTTATACGGTTATACTAATGTTAAAGTACATGGCATGATGGTGCTGCAATGTGTTCTGAGCGGGAGATGAGAGACTGTACTTAGCACACTGGGTATAGCAAGGATCACAACAAGTCCATGTTATGACAGTTAACTTAATTAACATCTTTACCACACATACCTCGTATCATATGAATCTAAAACTCTCAAACCCAAACACTCTTTGCCGATGTTGTTCTGTCAAATGATACCTTGTATCATATGGATCTAAAACTCTCAAACCCAAACACTCTTTGCCGATGTTGTTTTGTCAAAATATGCTTACCTTGTATCATATCATCTAAAATTCTTAAACCAAAACATTCTTAGCTGATGTTTCAGTGTCAAAATCAAGCTTTATGAATTCATGCTAATTTCCATATTTTAGTACCGGTACTAATGGCTGGGGAGCTATGGTTAGACTAGAGGTTTTTCTCATTCATTTGTGTGACTTCACAGTAGTCGGAACTAATGGCAGAAGGGGAGCTCAGTGGTTTGAGGTTTTATCATCCATTGGTTCTGTATGATGGATGTAAGGAGTCATGTATGAAATTAAATCATTACCCCACAAGTACAACAGAATTCTATAGAGATCAATGAAGAATTAAGATGTATGTAACAACAGATCGTTATGGCGTACAGAAGACACTTTATAGCTGTCATGCTTATGTATAGCCTGTCCACTCTGACAAAACACATGAGTAGCATTCACTCCTATATGTGTGTTCTCCTACATAAATATGGCTGATAATGTCTATATTAAATTGCCTTAGAGCTTTATCTATAGATGTATCGTGTTATGGTTAAGTTATTAAATTGCTCTAAGAACCACGAGAGAGACCGTAGTTTAATAGAACACTGCAATGTCTGGCAAGCGCCAATGCTGTTTTACCGTTTTGAAGTGCTTGAGGAAATGAAAAGTGAAAGGTTAAGTGATTTTTAGAAAGAAAACAATCAATCAAACATTCGCATTTACTCATGAATATAGACAAGACATTTCAGCTGTTCAGAATTATACAGTACAATTGTATTATACACTTACAAAAGATACATTACATCTATAGATCTCCACTTAGTATTTTACAGACCCTGAAATTCCATCCTGACATTCGACAAAAACCAAAGTAGCAATAATCTTTTGACTTCCTTGTTTCACACTATCTAGAGGAAAGTAGTACATTGGAGGGTTTACTCAGTGTCAGAAAACAATGTATCTGTATAATGTTAATATATCTGTATTATAGCAGACACGGTTCTGATATTGCCTTGAAATGTGTTGATGATACTAAAAACCCCTGATGAAAAAAACACCTATAGATTTACTTATAATTTTAGGTCAAGGTGGTAAATCAAACTTTCTCTTTCATTTCTTTTATTTCCAAAAGAAGAGTAGCTTCATATCTCCACAATTTTGTGTCTAGCAGTACAGAAGCTTCATATCTCCACAAATTTGTGTCCTGCAGTAGACATCTTTTGAAGGTCATTTACATAATGGTTTTTGTCTCACGACAAGCATTCTGTCTGATAGGTTATATCTTTACTGACAGTAGCAACTTAAAATTGATCTCAATTTAATTGTTAATCATCCAAAAAGTATCTTGGGCTGTTTATATTTGATGCAATCATAATGGTGTCCAACTGCTTAGTATTAAGTGGTCATTTATAAATAAGTCAGATGTGTTTTACAAATTTGTTTTAAATTGACAGTCATGTATAACTATATTGCCCAATTTCACCTTTTGTTGAACATTTTTATCATTTCACCCATCATATATTTAAGAAACTAAATAAAATGTATAAAATATTCTACTACTCTTTTGTACATTACCTGTGATGTTTTGATTTGTTGCAAACCATGTGCTGACAATATGCAAATAAGAAATAATGCATGCACATGCACTTTCCTATAGTTCCTTTTCATCATTATCAGAAACTATTTTCAAATGTTCTGATTTTAATACCCTTCTGTGTCTAATAAACACAATTTCAATATGACAATAACTCGTAAACTTTTAAAACAAATGAAGTGCTGGTAATCAAGGGAAATCAAAAACAAATAGAAACGCATACTGTTTGTAAAGTGAATTACCCATGATGCTCGTGACTCGAAAATTAATATTTGTAGGATGGCTTGTTTGATATCAGATGACTTGACAATTTTCCTTTAGACTTTTGTTTATGGTGGTTCTGGGGTAATATTTGTCAATGTTCAAGGTTGCATATTTTGCCACCTAAACTATATTTTAGGGATAATCAGTGTTACAATAGTACATTTATATGTATTTTTTTTCTGTACAGTATATAAAAAAGGTTGAACAAAGGCAAATGCTTTTAGCATGTACAACACATGTTCAGTGTTATCAAAGAATCCTGTAATATAGATATATAACATACAAAATTTGCTTTTAGAATAAATGGGAAAACAAGAACAACACGTGTGTTTAAAAGTGTCTGAAATTTAATTGAGAATTGTTCAATAGTATAGTATAAGGTACCAAAACATCACCAGTACATAAGAATAATGGCAATTGTATGCTTAGGAGTATCCAAACTTTTTATTGTCTGTGAGGTTCAACTTCCTAATGTTTAAATATTTATTTTATTGAACATTACTAATTCTGTAAATACATTGCTGTAATTTGTGTAAAATATGGCTTTTCACGACTTCAATGCCACCTGATCCTGTTAAAGAACAATTAATCAGTATTTATTGTAGATTTGTGGGGGGTAAAAGAGCAGTTTTGTATCCATGACAGTGCTATTTTAAACAGATCAGAAGATGACACACTTTTTACAAACACTATTCTTTATTTGTCAATTAAGTTTAAATTCCTGACATTATTTTACCGATTTTAAAGTTTTCAGTATTTGATCTGTTTAATGGCATTGAGCATGCACGTCTGGATGTTGACACAGGTCTATAGGGCTCCATTAGGCACCTGGCTTTAGGTACTGGACTTTGTCATCGGTATGTCACCCAGTTTTTATAGCAAAATTTTAGGACACACACACACCAACACACACCAGTCTGTGATTTGTGAAGAGAAAACTAAACCCTTAAAAATTATCATATTATCCATGGCTGAGGACATCGTTCGAGAGAAGATGCTTCTGAATAACTTTCACGCTCATCTTGGTTGACTTAAGATACTATTAAAGGGATGCTGACGACTAATCATGCTTTAAGATCAAAGGTTTAAATACTTACAAGAAAAAACTTCTCATTAAATACCACATGTAAATACTCTTTAAAAGCCAGTGTAGTTCTCATAAAACGTTTAATCACAAATTTGAAAGCCGAAAGTAAAACCATTAGACTCTGTGGCCGCGTCCATTTAAACGTGATTGGTACATCTATATGGTCTCCGAGAACATTTATGGAGGAAGGTGACCAAAATTAACATTTTTTCCGGAAATTCTTGGCATTAGTGAGTTCACTGTTCAATGTATCTTGGATATATTGTGAAAATAGTTTTAACTTCTACACATTTTTATTTACTTACTAACTTTTGTGTGGTTCTGTAGTGTTTTAATGAGACCAAGAGGTGCCGGGACATGGCTAAAGTTAATGGTATAAGTTTGATCTGCTACTGTAAATGGTCGATGTGCATTCCTGGTATTTTTTGTAGTGATTATAGGACGTATATGTCAGTTCTATGACCGTCAATCTAACACCTGGTCAGTGGATTATACAGATACAGATGAATAGTTTTCACTGCTTCGTCATACATCTATTGACAGAAATCTTAAATTGTCAGTTTAACATTTATAATAGAAGCTCTGATTGATCTTTAGAAGAACTTCTTCACTTTAAGAAAAATATGAAAGAATGTGACACTTTTATAATATCCTGAATATACAGGTAGGAACAACTCGTAAACCAAAGGTCAAACTGTTGTTGTGTTGCTCTAAAAATTATCTTTTTAAAACTAAACCTCTTTTTTCAATTTTGTCAATTTACAATGCTTGTATTAGTCA
This sequence comes from Pododesmus macrochisma, assembly GCA_032359645.1. Taxonomy (NCBI): domain Eukaryota; kingdom Metazoa; phylum Mollusca; class Bivalvia; order Pectinida; family Anomiidae; genus Pododesmus; species Pododesmus macrochisma. The sequence goes on along the minus strand of JAUMGZ010191254.1, from coordinate 16,387 downwards.
TTTTTCAGTTTCTGAATAGTGCTGAGTGGATATCTATAGTGCCTGAATATAACATTGAGGGGGTCCGGTAGATTATAACCCTATCAGTTATAGTATCTATAATTTGTATATGTATTATCATTGGCACAATATATAATAGTTAAGTATGGAGTAGGTCAAACAAGTTGGCGTATTCACGTTATATAGCGTGCACTAGGTGTGATTTAATTCCCCTATACAGAATTACAGTTCAGGGTTATAATACCAGTATAGAATTGAGTTGTTTCTCTTTACGTCTATCGACTACTTTCTGTGTAACAATTAACAATAATTACCCAATCAATATAGATGTAAATGGATTTACACAGGTAGTAAAATGACTGGATTTTTATAGATAGTAAAGTGCTGTAGAACAGAATAGTACTGTTCTTATAGCTTAATAGCTCACATTGGAACTTTATAAGTTCAAACCTGCTGAATCAGGTGTTTTCTAGACATTATAACATTGATTGTTTTACTTCACATCAGAGTTATCTCCCATGGTTATCTTACTCTGAATTTGACCTTTGACCTTATAAACATGAATTATTAAAGCTTTCTGTTTGTCTTGGAACTTGACATTATGTGCCCACGCAGCCATCATTATTGATACATTAAGAATCTGTTAATGACAATAAATATTTAAAATAAGTTCTTAATGGTATTTTAATATTTTTTTGTTCATGTAGCCACTGTAAAACAAGGACCTTGAGTTTATATGGATACCGTGGGTGTATTAATTATCATAATTAATGCATGAGAAACAGTTTATCAAACTTTTCAAGAGATCAATATTATAATACATGTACATCATTAAAGATATCAGCATTGTTCTTCTTAAATCATCACATTGAAAAAAATCAAAAATGGAGTAATTGTTTGATTTGCATGACAAGGCATTTTCTAAGAACTTGAACTTACTGAAGGACGTTGATAATTAAAGTAAACAAATTTGGTGATGTCACTTAAATGTATCATTGGTCAATAAAAAATCATATTTCACTACTTGTGATGCAATATGATCATTACAGAATATCATGTGATGATGCTTTAACCAATCAGAATAAAAAGATTTAACAATTTGCATAATTGATGTGAATAATAATTCTATATCTTAGTCTGTAAAAGGTTCTTTCTTTTTGTCATGGTCAAGGATTTTTAAGGACCAACAAGTGAAGGTTAAATTAAACAAAATCACCTGGAATACTTAATAGAATATTTACTTAAAGCAAATTGTATTGATTAAACGTTATGACCATTAAAACAAAATGTTCTCATCCTTTGCATTATCTTCCAAAAGACTTCACAATTATAGGAGATAAACTTACTTTTAAACATTAGTTACATAGAAGACCTCATGTTTGTTGTATTACCTCATTTACAAAGCTATTGTTGCAACATTTAGTACAGGAAACTGCTTCGTTTTTGTTCACATGCAATATTGTGTTTATCAAACAATACTTAAATGAACGGCATGTTGACAACATTTTGCCTGCTATTAAGGAGGCATGGACTTTATTGTGAAGAAAATCAATTTCTCTCTGGTCGTCACATAAAAGGTTCTGTACATCAAGGGAACATGGCTGGCTCACCTGAGCGTAGTTGTTGTAGTGTGGGCCTGATGTATTATCATCATTACCTATCATTACACAGGCAGGTGACCCGCTCTCTCCTTGGGCACACGCCATGTTTTTTCAGATGATTTATTGTTTGTGTCCATTCGACTATGTAAAACACAATTTGTAAGCAATAAATCTAAAAACAAAGAGACATGCATTTGAGCAAATGAGGTGACAGGGATAGCAAACTTTTAAAGCATCAGAAATGCATGACTTTTATTGCCATGGAAACATCGCTTCCATTTCTTCACAACTTTTATCGCCATGGAAACATTTCTAAAATAGAGAAAAGGCTTTAGGTATCAATAATGTTATCTTTGAAAAAACATTATCAATAAAAAATCTAATCAAGATCTCTGAAGATAACAATTTTTTGACCAATGCCCTGTTGCTTTGTCCACCATTGTGGTATGATTTGGCTGTATGTGGTGTGAGTCTATAAGGTGACACCATCATGGTTAGTCTGCCAAATAAGAGCAGATTTATTGCCGTTTTATTGTCTACTGTGGGTCATGATCGACTTTACTTAATTACAAATGCATGTTGATTGTGCAGGTAAAGTGTGTGTCTGCTATGGGAACATTTTATGGTTCGTAAAAAGGTCAATACAAGTTTAAGGTGTGCTTTGGGAACTCTCAGTGCTTTTATGTATAGTTCTTTTAACATATTGTTTCTGGTACATACTTTAGGGTTAAATCTCTGAGGCTTCCTTTTTTTCTTTTTTTTTATTTTAATGGATATATAAAAAAAATAAAGATTAAAAGGTAAATAGCAAATTGCAAATGTATATTTTAATTGTATTTTATTGATTTTACATATACTCGTGATAAAATTTTCAGTGATGGAAAGTGAAGCATTTTCTATCTAAATTGCAATCATGTGATAGATATTTATTATTGAGTCATACAAAGAAAACTACTGTAATCATATATAAACACTCAACAGTAATGCTATAACATTTTACTCTCAATCACAAATACAACGGATGTGCAATGCCTCAAGGTAAGTTGATGTTAAAACGTTTCCTGGACTCCAAATTTAGCAGGCTGACGTCAGCATTGGAGCTAAATGATCTAAACATTTCTGTAAATCACTTTCCAAGGTTTAGGTTTTTCTACAGTTGTATTTTTGGACTTGTCCTTTAACTAGCGTCATTGATTATTAAATTGTCAAGAACTGGTTTGAAATATTTGATTGTTTTAAGTTAAATTAACTTAACAAGGGGTCACTTGAGTTTTCTATTTCTGTTATTCTGATAATGGTGATATATGGGATTGGTGGATTTCTAATTGATATCTTCTTATTCTTGGGTAACATACCATTTCAAATTGATTGACAACACATTTTTCTTGTACAGTATATGATAGTGACTTGAATTAAGATTAAACTCAATATTTGTTTATTTCATCTAGGTATGATATCACTAGATCAAGTTCAAATTGTTGCACAAATATTTTCTATAATTCCAACATGACCTGGTGATATCTTACCTTAATGAAACAAATAAAAATTGAATTCTTTCAGGAAATCAAACTTGATGACTTTCGTCATGGTTTTTTGTGGAAAATTAATTTTTTAATTCTACACTTCAATCAAAACAAGACATTAAACAATGAAAAAAGAAGAAGCAAATTGAAGTGTTAAACATAAAAAAATCAAGTATCTATGAAAGATGAGTAAAGGTCTTGGTCTCTTTATTGGCAATGTAGTTTTTATGTACTTTTAACTTCTTGTTTAAGATTTTAAATGTTCTTTGTGGGAGACGAGTGTCAACACTGTCAGCAGGTCCTTGTACCTGACAATAGACAACATCCCAGCAACTCCAAGTCTGTGTTACAAAAACAATGGCATCCGATCGCGGACTCCTGATACTCGTGTATCAGTGGCAGTTGAACATGGCTGGGTAGAATGTTGATCTACTTGTCGCCATTTATCATCCTTAACTTCAAAGAGTATTAAGTAATTATCCATTGACATTTTCTCTTGTACCTGTACCCTAGAAAACTTGTTATAGATCAACAGTAAAAGAACAGTAGTAATATTGATACATCGCATCATGTTGTGTATGTGTGGCGATCAGACGGACATTCACTGAACGGCCAGTAGTTGGTTGTAAGCCGGAGTTTATGTCTGAGCTTGAAGTTTGATGTTATCAATACTGGTAATTGTAGTTATTTGTTTCTCATTAATCATGCTGGATTGATACATTTCTAGTCATTATGATCAATCTTACTTTTTGTAACCTTTCAGTCATGTACAAGATCTATGGAATGTCTGCAGTTTACATGGTCATCAAAACGTTTTATACACACTGTTTTTCCTATCATGTACTATATTGCAATAATACATCAGCTTTACGCTATTTAATGATGGTAATATTTTATGTTTGAATTAGTAATGAAAGGAGAGATATAAAAAAAAATGTGGTTTGTATTGGTGATAAATGGAGATATATAAGAAAACAAAAGGTGTGAAAGCATTTAAAGGAAATCAAATCTAGAATCTTTGTGCTCTAAGGTCATCAGTGCGAGCAAATGTACGGCGATGATGGATGCATACTGTATTAGCAATATTGAATAAAGAGGGTAAAACAATAAAGATTGCTCGGAGTAATTTGTAAATAAACGTCAGGAGATCATTTCTAGCACTGTCCATTTCTTTCCTTATACTCAATTTCCAAAAGTAATTAGTCACATGGCAGTAAATTGTTGGTTAGGGAATGATTTGTACATGCCCAAGTCCCCATCACACAAGCGGTCAGGTTCCCTTCATACTGAACTCGTTGTAATTACATTCGCTCTCTGTAATTCACCCACTCTGAGTCCCTCAATTGTTCACAATGACAAAAATATGGAGGCAAAGTTAATTGGATCCCCTTGTCTGGCATTCAGTGAAAAAAAGTGAAATGACAAGAGGGATAAAGAGTTTTTATTGCTGAAGTCTCGCCAATACACATCAGCATTGTCAAGGCTGACCAAGACCAGAATGACCAGGGCATATGCTAAACTATGTACTTTTATCTCTGACGTCTCACGATGGTGATGATAAAAAATCTCGACAGTTGGCATGATAACCATTTTGAATTCTTATCTTTTTGAGGACCTGTCATTCTATAATTGTATTGTCTTATAAGCAGTGATTGGATTTTATGTAGAATTTAGCATGACTGTCCTATACCATTTGTGTCCCAAACCGGAGTTGAAGTCTTTTTTGCGAGATATGGACAGAAAAAACCACCAGTTTTAATTTCCTGTCATATTTATAGTTTCGTATCATTATCGATATTAGATTCTAACTTTTCTACAACATGTCAAAAAGACATTATTTCAGAAGCAATCAGCAAAAATCAATAAGTTAGAAACAAAGTGAATTAAGTTGGTGCGTTAATATAAATAAGTTAGTGCATACAACACAAGATAATAGATCATATTGTACAACTAAGAAATAGATATATTCAGACAATATCCTCGCTGTCGTAGTTTATCATCAATATTGTATGAAAATATACAAAGACTTTAAGAGTGAATTATATAAGTTAATCCATGTAAGTTATCGTCAATATTGTATGAGTGAATTATACAAGATAATCTATGTATAACCATGTCATGTATAGTGATGTATATATGCTGGTATGATTGATCTGAGTTCCTCTGTACCCTTTTGTTTATATTGACAGGAGTGATTCTACATCTGTTCTCCCGTGTCAGTTTATATGTAACGTGATATGTTATAATCATTGTTTGTTTGAGTATTTTTTGTTGTGCTTTACTTCCAAATCATTTAACCTGCATATCAATAAAACGTTATAGTTTACACAGAAGTCCTGACAATTAACCTGAACAAAGGACTTTTACGTGGAACACAATAGTTCTGATGGAACACAACTCTGTACAATATTATTCCAATATCATAATAGCAATTTAAAATGTACCTTTAGGACAGCAAAATAAGTCCTCAGTTACTTCCCCTGAAAATATCAATGCGGTTGTATGTTTTAATTTCTGAAAGTTTGAATTTTTCAAATGGGGCCATAAAATAAATCTTCAGTTACTTCCCTTGAAAAGACCTTTGTAGTTATAAGTTTTGATTGCTTAAACTTGAAATATTTCAAATTAGGGCATTTTATTAAAGCAAAGAAAGTGTAAAAGTGCAGTATTAAAATGCATTTAAGTTTTGTGTTATCAAGGAGTAAAATTGTAAGGTATAATTGCTTAAAGCTTGAAATATTTAAAATTACGATAGTTAATAAAGATGTTGAAGAAAGTATTAAAAATGCAGTATTAAAAAGCATTCAAGTTTTGTGTTATAAAGGTGTTAGAAAGTGTCATAATTTGTTCCATAAGCTGAGTTTGTAAAGATGTACAGAGGTGTAACGAAGCAGACAATTTAATCCAGTCATCATTATACAAATCTGTGTGGATAGTTCCAACTACTGGTGACATAGTCTCACAGTGGGAAAGTACACACTTTACTCCATGTCCTGATAACTGACAGCATGTAATGATATTTAGCCAGCATATTTTGTCCAGCAAAGATTTCTAGAGTTTAATTTGTCACGTTATTTCCAGGGTGTAATTCCATTAATCACCGACCATTTGTTACCCCATAAACTATAATGAAAATGTTTCCCAGCCTTTCCTGCTAATACTGGCACTGATTTCTATCCTATTGTCCCTGAAGGAAGATTCATAGGAAACCAATAAATCACATTTACCCCTCATTGATATTTAATGGTGACCAGTGGTGACCCCTTACCACTGCAATCACCACACAATTACGGGACTTAGAGAGGACTTAACTTATTGTCACTTCTCATGTACGTTTGTCTGGACTTCAGCAAAAATATATGATTTCATCACGTTTCTAGTGTGAGTGAAAAGTTCAGCAATTGTACTGAGATAACTTCTTTATGTATGTGAATGATAATGGGGACATTATAAGGATGAAGTATAGGGATGTAGCGTAACAGTGTACTGTACCATCATAATATTATATAAGGATGAAGTATAGGGATGTAGCGTAACAGTGTACTGTACCATCATAATATTATATAAGGATGTAGTATAGGGATGTAGCGTAACAGTGTACTGTACCATCATAATATTATATAAGGATGTTGTTATATATTGATACACCATAATAAAGTATCAAAAGGATGTTATATGAGTATGTAAGTACAATGATGTATCAAAAAGATTTATCATAAGGATGCTGTATATAATGATGCATCATAGCAATGTCTTATAAGATACGTCCAGTAAACTTGGCTTCTTTAATTAAACCCTTTGATCTCAACAAATTAGTCTGAAGTTATTACCTTCATAAGCATAAAAATCTCAATTCACTGACAATATAAGATCAAAGGGAGAACTGTTATGTTTTTGATGACTATTGCATAGTTGCCAAGTCTCCCTATTTAGGAGGGAGTCTCCCTATTTTTCACAAACAATTTTCAATTATGACATCAGTATCATTCCTAAACCTTGCTTATCAACTTGCTTTTACATAGTGTATTTCACAGAACTGCTTACATGAGGCTGTATTTCACAGAACTGCTTACATGAGGCAGATTGCACTACTATTTTGTCATATAGGGCATTGTATATTGATAATAAAGACATTTTAAGATTTCGCTATGCATTTTCTCCCGCAAAAAAATTTCAAAAAGTTGGCAAATATGCTATTGCTAACAGAGTACCTAGAGTGTTTGATATATTTTTTAGGGGATTATGTTGAGCTTGACCAGAGAATTGTTTTTGTAATTTACAAGTTTTTTTGTCGTTACAGTGAGCTGCTGGACTTGTATGGACCTACTATCTGTGCTGCATACGCTGCCTGCCTGTTGACAAGACAATGCAATAAGCAAGCATACCAAAAGTACCGCCGATCAATGGTAACCTCAGATATGATCAGAGAGATCCAAGCGTCATTCGAGCAATTGTATTGTGATTAGCTAAAAAGGTAGGTAGCCAGATGTTGTTTATATTTTTATCATCAGAATGTGAACCCTTCAGTTTGTTTTTTGTTTTATTGGAGTTTAAAGTCCCATCAACTTGTGTCTACATCATACTGTGTGTGCTTGTTACAGTGCACACTGATGGTGACTTTATAGTGCCATCTCACTGAAATATCACGCCACAGACTCATTGACATGATAGTTCACTAAGTCACTTTATCCTGACTCTGAACAACCGGTCCACCTCCAACCAATAAATGCTTAGCACTTAGCAGGGAGCGAGACGATTGCCTAATTTTAACGTCTTAGGTCTGAGTACTGGTAGTATGTTTATAAGATGTACAAAATTGTAGTGTTTTGTCACAAGGGAATTCTCTTTCTCATATTAGGCGATGTACGGTAATGATAAATGATAATGTGATAAAGGTTCTTTTATCCTCCCTGTAATCCTTTCTGATCCAGTAATACAAAATTTCTTTGAATCGTAAGTTAAACTATACTTATGTACAAGGTCTGTTTTTTGTGTCAATGGTGTGAGGAAGATCAGAGTGTATATCCAACTAAGTGTGTATTTTCACACGATTATGACTTGTTTTCAATTATCTGCTTATCTGTCATACACAACATGCACCAGACCTTGCATGGTGCACAAAGGCAGCATATACTTTGGTGATTAATAAAACTCTCTTAAAGAAACACAATATGTCTATGAGAGCAAGGGATCTGTACTTTAATAATATTTATAGAACATAAACGATTCTTGAGAATACAGGAGATAATCGATTGAACGTATTATCATAACCTGCAGTGAAAACTTGATCGGTGGGTATAAAAACAGGGGGCGTAACTCTGTTGATCAATAAATCAAAGACTATAACTTGTATCAAAAACTAATATTGCTGATGAGTTGGATTATCTGTCAGCGATCTAAGATAATGCTGTAATGTCTACATATAGACATGATTTAATCTTTATATATATGTGACAGATGTGATCTTATCTGTGTTTTAATTGACTGGTTCTGTGTATCTGTGGATATATATCTACTATTTATATCTTATCATCACGGACTTGTCATTGGCTTTATATATCTATCATCATATCATGGCTCATATTCATTCCTATTTACAAACAGTAAAATCTTACTTCTTCAGACTTGTCATTGGCTTCTATCTCCGTATCTAATGGCTCATATTTTCTTTCCTTAAATATTCATATTAACAGATTGAATTATTTTCTTCCTTTTATGTGTGTAAGCTATATGATAGATGAATAAGATTAGTCTGGTGGCCATATTTACAGACAGTATTATCTTCTTCTATTTTTTTGCAAAATGTACAGTAGATGAATAAGATTAGTCTCAAGTAGATGTGTCTCTCTTTTGAACCTTGTTATTAATCTGTGTACGTTTTCACCAGAAGGTATCATTTGTAATGCATTATTATTATTATTGATCATTGCTTTTGGCAACGCGACGGGTGTCTACTATGAGAGTTTAGCTGATGAAGGAGTATATGTTGATAGGTCGAGTACTGTATAATTACATTTGTCTACTACTGGAGTAGAAGCAAGACTCGAAAATTAATAACAAAATGACCGACTTCTAGACTTGTATTCAAATTTGTGTGAAATTGAAAAGGTAAGCGATAGTCAAGGTATTTGAAGGGGTGTTTAGTTGTAGACATTGAGAAATGAGAGTGTCACGTTTATAAATGATTCGAACCAAAATTCTTTCGGATTTGCCGTGAGCTTTTAACAGTATTAGGTGACAAATTAGTGCAACATTTCTCAAAAGATACAAAATACTGGCTGGACACTCATGCTAATGATGCTTCAGTGTCCATTTGTCTATGTGTGATGTGACCAAGAGGACAAACAACTGACCAGGGGGTGGACACAACCTTGACAATGCATTTTAAACTGAGAAAGGACAATGGACTTTTATCCTTTCCTAAATGAGAAAGGAAACGCATAAATTTATGTTAAGGTGGTTTCCTGTAGTCTTTTGTAGAAAATCTTGTTGGTTTGTAATATACAATACAAGGAAGTTTGTCTGAAGACTAGCTATAGTGTATCCACCAATGTATGTACCTGTATATGAGAACACATTGCTGAAGACATTTGAATCTTTGTATGTCAAATTTGTAGTAAATAACACCTTCATTATGAAATTTGAAGTAAAGAAGAATTACACCTGAATCATAGAGCTTGAAGACCAAGAAAAACTTAAACATCAAAAGATTGTTTAAATATAGGACATGTTTTATATATATATGAATTTATTCGAAATTTATTTGCATTTTATCGTTTCCCATCGGTGGCAATAAGATTACTTGTACATGGGGGCCCCTTTCTAACAAGTGATAAGATAAGGAGACAATCGTGAGCAGACGGCGTAAGGGTTTGAAGCTGGTTTAAAATTGACATAAATAAAACTAGAAAACTGAATTTGTCGTGAAAGGGCATTTATTATAAAATGCCAGAAATGGTATGGTAATGTACATATATACATAAGGCATAGCAAATGAAAGTAAATGAGTAAATGTACATATTGCAAATCTGGGCATGAAAATACGCCAAAGTGCTAAGAGTCCAGGCAAAACTCAGATGACCAAAAAAGCTTGCACATATGAATACAAAATTGTTATTTTTTTTCTGAAATATTATTTTGTTATTCATTATTGTATTTGGAATTAATTTCATCCTGAGTTGTAAGTCTTTTTTTTAATGGGGACTATTTCGCGGAATAATATCAAGTTCAAATGTAACCTTGACAGAGGTGTTAGTGAGGGGAAGGAAGGCCAACTCTGGGTAGAGATTTTGTGTATTAACCATGCTTTTGACACTGAGAATATCAGTGTTATAATTATCAAACTAAGATTATTCAAGTTCATGTAATTTTCAGATTGACAACATCATATTCCTCGGTGGAGGAGCTGATATACATTCACAGCAAGATTCCATGACAAGCTTTCTCAAGAGATACAGAGAAATAGTGAATGAAGATTTACTTTATGTCAACATTTCATTCACTGGAAAACGATGTGGGTAGGTTACCTCTATGTTTTGGAGAATGTATTTGTAAGGTATCTCCCTTTGACATGACATGTTCTGTAGAGGAGAATCTACTGATAGGTTACCTCCCTTGAATATAATCCTGAGGCGTTTTCAGGATGGTGAGTACTCACTTGAGTGTTTACAGTCTTAGGTAAGGACTATTCTGAATGGAAGCGAGGGCTCACGCTTGCATTCAATATGGCAAATGTGAGTTTCAGAGAAGCAGCATTACAAATACTGACCGGAAAATTTGAAAATCTGCTTTATTATTTCGGTATTTGATTTTGGAATAATTGGTTTATGATAATAATCTTGAAAGATTCTTCTTATGGCAATATAAACCACATAAATTGTTACATATTCTTCCATGATAATTTTTCAACGTCAGTCTCTGCATTGTGGCTACATTGAACATAACATTTTAGCAGTCACTGGCAAACGCTCTTCATCCTGATCAGGCCTCTGTTGAGATTCAACTGTTAAGTTCTTTCCTTTGATACAAATTTTTCTATTGAAGAAAAGTTAATGGGTAACCTCTATTTGACACAACTTGTTCTATTGAGGAGAATCAACTGACAAGTTATCTCCCTTTTCCTCAAATTGTTCTTATTAAGAGGATCTACTGGCAAGTTTCCTCCCTTTGATACAACTTGTTCTATTTATCTACTGATGAGTTATCTCCCTTTTACACAAATACTTCAGGTAAGTTATCTCCCTTTGAAACGGTTTTTCCAAAATACTTAATGATACAAAAGTTCAGAAGATGAATGAGCAATATTGTATTTGATTTGTATAATACATTGTATTTGATATTTTAAATTGAACATGCCTTTATTGTAGGTAAATATATGATTTATTTGACCTTGACATTGACAGGTTTGTAGAGAGCATCAATCCACGTCATGTCAACGATGTTTACATCTCAGGTTACAGTGACATGATCTTAAGGTATGAATATCTATATTTAAGACTAAATAACTTGAATTTCAGTGATTCTTGACACAATCAAGTTTAAAACTTTTGTGTTGTTTCACTAGCAATTCCTCGATTGCTCTAAAGCCTAAAAACTGTTTACCTGAAATTGACTGTCCCTTTTAATTTTGCCCCTAAATGAAAGGGTGAATTTGAAATGAAAAGAAAAATTTCCTGCTACATTGTTTTAATTCACAAATTTAACAAGGAGTGAATATGTTTTCTGTTGCCAAAAGGCAAAAAATAACCAGGTATATAGTACATAGTTGCCAACTCTCCCTATTTAGGAGGGAGTCTCTCTATTTTTCACTCACTATTTTCACTTTTGACATCAGTATAATTCCTAAACCTTGCTTATCAACTTGCTTTTACTTAGTGCATTGCACAGAACTGCTTAAATGAGGCAGTTTACACTACTATTTTGTCATATAGGGCATTGTATATAGTTATTTAAAGATTTCCCTACACATTTTCTCCCCCATGAAAATTACAAAAAGTTGGCAAGTATGCAGTTGAAAATATATTACATGTACATGACAGTATATATTTAATTTAATTGGTTGACTGTTAATGTATACTGATGGTAGTCCGATATATTTTGATTGTACAACTGTTTTCAACCAATCATTGTGTATAGGTTATCTAGTCTGTTACAATCTTAAACATCTGGGTAAGCTCAATATATTGTTGATTGTTATTCTCTGTTTATAAGATGCTGTAACTGTATTTGAACATCTGTTATGGGAAGAAAATTGGTTTGTTTGTGTATATTGTTTATTTATGCACTGTTACTGTGATCAAGATTTAGTTAATTGTCATGAATGTAAATCTATTATACAAACATGTATAGGCATGATTAGATTGAGTGGCCTTTATGTATTATAGATATGGTTGCTAGAGGTAAACATCAATTAAGGTTAAAAATTAAGACAATTGCACCTGCTGTTTATTTATAGAAAAGTCCCTTTTTCAATTTGAATTTTTTAAATAAATATATTGCTAACATTTTGTTTTGAAATGAATTGTTACAATTAATTTTTAAGTTTGTTAAATTGTTGAGAATGTAGCATTTCAATTTTATTCTCATATTGTCAATGGTTTTATATTCAATGTATTCTGTATTACATGTGATAACTCTGGGATTTCTTAATATCATAGATTTTACATATAAAGCACAAGTAATTAACCTTTTTTAAACAGTGATTTAACATGTTCTTAAGGTGTAATGCTTTACGATAGAAATTAAGAATTTTGTTTTCTTCCCTATATTTTATGTACATCCAGAATGTATTATGCCTCAGGCTTACTATTGGGGTATATTTTCCTTGGTTGATATTGGTAGAGGTAAATTCAGTGTTACTAAAAGTATTTGATTGTAAGTTTATATTAAATTAAAGATTCTGTCTGTTTTTATTTCATTTTTAATGATGTTATGAAAAACATGTATAAGAAATCTATTTTGCTTGATTTTATTTTAATTTGAATATTGTGAATTTTCCATTTATTTAAAATGTGAAAGTTAAAAACAAGAACTTCTCAGTAAAAACTAGAATTCTAACTTTATTGCTTTGTTGATGTTGTGATTAATACAATGATATGTTGAATGTTTGTTGGTAATATAAACATAGTGAGGTTAAAAACGTTCTTATCTTGTTAAATCATTTATAATGAAAATGATTTATTAACTTGGCTTTCATATTTACAAACATTTACTACTATGCTACATAATTGGGTTTATACTGTACAAGATGTATAGGTAGTGTTAACTGACCATGAATGTAACATCGTTCACATAAATCACCAATAAAATAAAAATGGTTTTGATCCTTTCAATTGTATGGTACATGTATGTTGATTCTATGGTGTATTTATAACCCATTTAAGACTCACATTGAACTCGTTTTACTGATCACAAGATGTTTTCTGTCCCCAAACATTGAAAATAAATAAAAAGATTAAATAATATTCAAAAACTCTCGACCAGTTATGACCAAATTGGCTTCTCTGATCAGCAGTCAATGGGGATTTTTGCAATTGGTCAAATGTGCAGATGGACTTTGATAGTTCCCATTTTAAGTCAGTTCTACCAAATTTTCAAAAATATTATCATGCTCAAAGCACTAGCAATTGATATTGTGGCAAGTAGTAAGTTAAACATCTTCGGCTAACCCACGCGTATACATGATTTATTTTTATCACAAATTTTCATTGCCATCAGAGACAGACGGCTCGTGTGTTCACATTTGACCGTATAAAGCAGATTAAGGTAACGAGAGACGCGACAAAACAAAATTTCAACTGTCAGTATGCGCACAGATGGACGAAAAAGTGTCTTAAAGTGATGATACTTAATACAAGACTTTCTATCAAATCACACCAAGAGTCAACCCTAAAAAATTGGATGGCACTGGACCAAAGGTGGACAATAAGTCTCATTTTGAGGCTTGTGCTTCCCTAAATAGATGGACAGAACAGGATAAGGATCTTAATTTAGCCGTTCCACTACGTGGTCAGGTTCAGGGTGTTTTAGAAATCTGAAAGGTTCAATGGAACAGAATTATGAATTACTTGTGAAGGCTTTAGAGGAGAAGGTTTCACCCCCCAAACCAAACATAACTATACAGAACACAATTAAAGGAGCGCAGACAAAAAGCAACTCAAAAGCCTTCCCGAATTGACTCAAGACATACACAGACGGACAAAGAAGGCATATGATACTGTCCATCCGATGAGAGGGATACGCTAGCAAAAGAAGAATTTTCGGATGCTCTTGTTGAATCTGATTTACGGATAAGAATTAAACAAGCAAGACCACAAGATTTGAATGAGGCAGTCCATCATGCTGTTGAGCTCGAAGTTCATATCAAATCTGAGAGAAAACTGAAAGAAAATCAGGTTTATTTAATACCTCTTACTACATCTACAGAAACACAGTAACCAAATATGGACGGGATGACTTAATCAAAAAGTTAGTATTTAACAATTCAGAAGTCGGTAAATAACTGTCTAAAGATGTTAGTTATATGAAAAGAGGAAATAGATACCAAGGTAGACAGACGTATTGCAATCGTCAAAATAACGACACTATATAGTCGTGTTCCAGCTAACCAGACAACCGAGACATATCACAATCAAAAAGAACCACAAGAACAAACAAATGTTTTGTTTGTTGGTCAAATGAACGTTTATTAATGCGCCGATGTCTAGAGAAGGCTGCAGGTGAAACTTCTAGAACAAAAATCCAAAATGCGAGACTGATTGGCCCAGCAAATGTAGTCAATCTAAATAACAGTAGAAAAGCTGTAGTGTTATTTATAGAGGCAAAGGTAAATGGACGAAGTGTAAAATTGCTAAGTTGATTCAGGTGCAATCGTGACACTACTAGCAACACAAGTGTAAAATAATTTACCAGTAGACACCCAACCTTGTCTTAAGGTCCAAGTTTGATCTACTATCTGCTAGTGGTTCATCCTTAAATGTAAAAGGCATTGGCAACTTTGAGATAGCAATAGGTAAGTTTTGTTGTAAACGAAGAATCAGTACTGATCTTAGGATAGATGGGTTGATAGGTTTGAATTTTATGCAAAATATGAGTGTGTTATGATCATGGCAGATTGCTCGATCCCTACATATTGAAAGTGAACGTTATGGAATTGGTATGGTAGGTATGAGTGGTTATTATAGAGAGTAAATGTTTCTACAAACATTCCACACAATGTGAAACTGTTATCAAGTATGCATTATGTGTTCCTAATGGCAAAACGGTACCACATAGGGCTAGGTATTACAAAGCTAACAGAGGCTTTCTAAAATCTGATGGATGATTGGTAGGCATAAAAGTTACTAGTAACACGGATGTTCCTGTAAGTTTTATGAACCCTCAGCTGAGGCATAGAAACTTTACAGGAACCACCGTAGGGCAATTAAGTACAGTTCAGCATATCTTTACCGTTTGGTTTGTAACATTGGGATAGCAAATGGTAACTATAAGTATTGAACTGCTTTCAGTCGGCATTCATAGGTGATATGAATGCCGACTGATTAAATGAAAGATTTATATGAGAGAAGTAAGTAAGAGCTAATTTAACCATTGATGAGGCAAAACAAGTGCACGGATTACTAATTTATAAGTATTCACAGTTATTTGATCAATCAGACAAATACCTTGGAAGAACGACGCTTATAAAAATTGACACTGGGTCTGTAAAAGCTGTAAAATAAGCAGACGAATGCCCGCTCATATGGTGGATGAGGTAGACAAATATTTTGGACGGTATGCTAAACAGAGATGTCATCTAACCCTCTTGTAGTTCTTGGTCGTCTGGTGTAGTACTAGTAAATAAGGACGATGGTACAATACGGTTTTTTTTTGTTGACTACAGGCGACTAAATTCACTAACTGTACAATATGTATATCCTCTGTCTGCCAAGGATAGATGAGTAGCTCGATCATTTATCTTATTCAAAGTCTTTTTCCACATTAGATCTTTGCTCGGGATACTGGCAGATTGAAATGGACGTACATGACCGGGAGAAAACGGCATTTAACAACTCATATAATGAAAAGGCATATATATATATATATATTTATATATATGATTTGAAGATGTCTGTAAAACAATTAAAGATTGAGTAGCAATTTTTAACAAGAAATCTTTACACATGCTATAAGATATCTTTGAACCATTATGACATATCTCTGTTGGTGAGTAAAAAGTAAAACAACTTGCTTTAAAGGTGATTGGCGATAATTTCTAAATGAATT
>JAUMGZ010191243.1:0-13230 GCA_032359645.1 Pododesmus macrochisma | reverse complement strand
ATTTAAAGTGTGCTAGTACCAGATGGTATTGATGAGTTAGGGGCCACTCTAGGACAGACGGTTAGACAGGTAACTTCCATGTGTACTTATACTAGATGGTATTGATGAGTTAAGGGCCACTCAAGGACTGACAGTAAGACAGGTAACATTTAAAGTGTGCTAGTACCAGATGGTATTGATGAGTTAGGGGCCACTCTAGGACAGACGGTTAGACAGGTAACTTCACTGTGTGCTAGTACCAGATGGTATTGATGAGTTAGGGGCCACTCTAGGACAGACAGTTTGACAGGTAAAATATAATATAGGCCCTTAACTGGGTCCATTTGTCAAAATACCTGATGGTATTGATGAGTTGTATCCACAAAACTTAAGGACAGACAGTGATATTCCTAGCCTGGATTAACAGTTCACTCTTTTTGAATAACTGTCAAACTTTATAATGAAAATATTTATGTTTCATATATAGAATGTGTGATCTTTAGGTCCAGTTTGGACTTGAAACAGATTTGTTATTAGGCAAGCTTTGTTGACTTCTAAGTGATATTGTTTATTCTTTACAGATCAAGGAGATCAGTTGGTTACCAATGCCACTACCACCCCAGTGCAGAGTGATCTGTACGACATGTAGATCAGAGCTATCATATCATTCACTTGTTGCTAGAAGAGACACAAATTTGTTTACAATGCCAACAATTAACACAATTAAATTACGGGAACAATTTTTAGAAGACCGTATGCAGTATCATTATAATAACTTAAAGCCAGACCATCTTGAACTCTTACATGAATTGAAAAGTGCCAATAAGGCTATATATTTAAATCTTTTGTGTAATGAAATGCAGTGTTTTAATGTATTCATGAACTTGACACAGTATATTGACGATGTCTACGACAATTGTACTTCTCTACGGCAATTATGTACTAAAAGTTTCCAGCGATGGACGAAAGATCACAGCTGGCAGAAGGAAAATTTGTACGGAGATGTTCCAGACTCGGAACCAGAACTTGGTAAGTCTATAAACAACAATATAAGATACGTTAAGGATTTAATTTCCAAGAGCAAAATTGAAACTGTTTCCAAAAGTAAAGTTTTAAACTGAAGATAAATTTATTTTAAAGTACATGAGCTTGGTACTGATTAGTAAAGAAAACTCATTTTGTACCCATTAAAAACTTTCATTTCTATAAAATGGCATATTATGTAGCTTGGATATATGATTTTATGAATGCTTCAGAATTTGATGGCTGGGTCCCTGATGTTCTTCGATTACTTGTTGTGACAAAGACTGGCTTAAGTAACAGAGAGATTGCCAGCCTCCTTCTGAAATTGGGATATACAGGAAGTCGTATTGTCAAGAACTATGATTGGTTACAATTTAGGCTGTGTCTAGGCAACCTGGTAAATGAAGGACCAGATGGATTAATGGTGTACTCACATCAACACATCAGAGAGACAGCAGAGTACATATTACTCAGTATGTATCATTATAACTTGTAGTGACATTATTTGATGAATATATTAACATCATTAATAAGCTTCATTTACAAGTATAATTAATTCATAATCAAATAAAACTATTCAGGTAAGTATGACTGACTTGACTTAAACTTTTTGTACTGAGAGAAAGTTCCTTCAACTTAATACAGATTTTTATATTGTTCATTTCATGACATAACAGTATTAAAAATGTTTACTTATATTAGTAATATATACCAGACAAAGTAGATACCCAAAATAGTTTTATATTAACCAAGATTGTACCTGTGATATTATAGTCTGTATCACTTTATCAGTTGGTCAATATATTGGGGTTTATTACTTAATTGTTTCAAACCCCATAATTTTGCTTCAGGTATAAATACCAGACTTTGTACCAATTTTCAGCATAATTCGTGACCCCATTTAGACTTTGCCTGTGTATCCTATGCTAAAGCTTTCTTGGTAGTTATATAGCCATTTTTTTGATATTTCAGACAGCTTTTCTCTACAGACTCAAATAAAAAAATTGTGAATGAGGACGGATTACATGATCTATATCATATACCCCATAATATTGTTGGACCAGTTAATACTCATGTTGTTTGACCCTCATTCATTTCATACATCAAAATGCATGCTTTTATATATACCTACTGTATATCCAATATGCTAGGCTAGATGTATGGTACCACCCTGTAATACGTTGTTCTATATGTTTTGCTTTAGGACCTTATACATACAATGTACATATATGCATGTTGTTAATGGTCTTGTTTTAAAACTTAATATATATGCATGACTTTGATTTTTCGTAATAAATTGATGGTATGATTTTGCCTTGCTTTAAGATTTTGTAAATATATAATGTTTATGCCTTGCTTTAAGATTTTGTAAATATATCATGTTTATGCATTGCTTTAAGGACGGTGTATTTATGCATGTTTTTGCCTCGCTTTAGGAAAGTGTGGTGGTAAGAAGGACAACAGCAGGACTCAGCGACCTCAGTATAATCTTAGTATGTTCATCACAGTCTTGTGTGTGCTTTACCCACAATTATTACACACCACAAATTCTGTGTGTTTATCCACCAAATCGTTACCTAGTATACAAATTGTGTATTTTGCCCACCGCAACATTTGCATTGTCAACAATATTGAAAATTATGTTTTTCTTTAACCTTAATTAACTTGCATCTTACCTAGTGCTAAAATTAACATTTTTTCTAACCTGAAAGAAACTGATATTGCAAAATGCTAACTACATTTCTTTATATTCCAACAACTGTATGGCTATATCACTCCCATCCAGTTGTTCCAACCTACTGTGCCACATTTCTTAAGACTCCTTATATCATGTCACTATAATTTCACTCAAAATATATTTATTAAACTTGAAAGGTAAATAGCTGTTACTCATGTACACTTTAAGATAAATAATCATCTGTTAACTCACAGATAAAGGATCCCATGCTCAGCCTCAGATATATTATGACATGCTCAGCCACAGATAAATTATCACATGCTTAGCCACAGATAAGTTATCACATGCCCAGTCACAGATAAATTATCACATGCTCAGTCACAGATATATTATTCCATGCTCAGCCACAGATATATGATCATATGCTTAGCCAAAGATAAATTATCACGTGCTCAAACACAGATAGATCATCACATGCTCAGCTGCAGATAAATTATAACATGCTCAGCCACAGATAAATTATCACATGCTCAGCTGCAGATAAATTATAACATGCTCAGCCACAGATAAATTATCACATGCTCAGCTGCAGTTAAATTATAACATGCTCAGCCACAGATAAATTATCACCTGCTCATCCACAGATAAAATATCACATGCTTAGCCACTGATATATGATCATATGCTTAGCCAAAGATAAATTATCATGTGCTCACACACAGATAGATTATCACATGGTTATTCACCAATATTGCTTGAATTATCACATACTCGCTCACAGATAAATTATCACATGCACCACATGCTCACTCTAAGATAAAGTACCACTTTCTTATCCTCAGATAAATTACAGTGTTGAACTTTTTTGCTAAATACATTATAATGCTGTACTGTAAGTGTGTCAACAACAAAATGTATGTTGCAATAAATATTTTTTGAAATTGCTCATGCTGTTCCAACATAGTTCAATTTTTGTAAAAAAATTATTTCTTTTGTAAACTTTTAATTTAGAGTGTCTTTGAATTTGATGTGTTACTTAATTGTAGCTTTAATGATGGTTTAATCCATTTGGATTGAAGCCTAAAGTAGATTTATGTTTGCATGTCCATCTGTCTTCAGCTACTTCTTTTTCCAGATTTTACATTTAATTCTTGACTCTAAGAGATGGTAAAATAGAAAAGTGCCAACAATATTTGTAGATGCTGGAAATGTTGAATGAATGAATCAAACTTGTTGCAAAAATATTTACAAATTAACTAAAAAAAGAATCATTCATCTGGGTTTAAGTAAATAAAATGCAGTAGCCATTTGATGACCATAAATGACCATTTGACGACTTAGATAAGTTTTGGTCGTCAAATGGTCATTTTTGTTGTAGCTTTTAGTATCAGTTGAAAGAAAAGCATGTTTCACACTTGATGGCTAAGACCTAATGTGCACAGGCAAACTGTTTTATGTAAAGCTCTCAGAAAATGTTTGAAAATATGATAGACTGTAGAGATGTTACACCATATGTGGAATACATTTGGGACAGGTTTATAACACTTGATTTTAACTATGTTTCATAATTGCAACATTTCCTTGTTTATAGTTTATGTTTTTAACAGATGATTAAGACAGCTGAGGCCTGATACTAAAGAGAAATAAAGAAATATAAGTTATACAGTAGACATTTTCAGATGAGAAATATATTCACATTTTTGTTTCTTAGTTGTTGCCAGATGGATCTAATGTTTTGATTGAACTGTTGCCAGATGGATCTAATGTTTTAGTTGTACTGTTGCTTATGTAGTTCTAGATTTGATTTGTGAGGTTTTTTTGCTCTTTAGTTTTGTTTTTACATTGAAACTTGCACGATTTATAAAAGATATTATGAAAGATTGAAGTCCCTTATGTACAAATCAATGAATCAATCTAACATCTTCCGCTTTTCGAAGTTCTTTGAAGACTAGAGCTATCTCTCTTACCTTTGAAAGGTTTGATATAAACAAAGAAGTATAAAAATTATATTCTTGTGTATAAATTTTATGTATTCATAAAGCATCTATTCATATGGTTTAAGTGGGTTTGAGCATGTATGTTATACTTTTTGTTGATTGAAATATTTTTTATAAGAATTCCATATACATGTAGTAGATCTACAACCTAGTTTGCTTTGAATGATACATTTTGCAATGTGTATTCCTTGGAGAATGGTATTATAATTTAATTCCCCATTAACATAATTAATACTGTTAGTGCTTATTCTGTTCATACTTAGATATGGTTGTATTGTTTGTGTAGCATGACTTAAATATCTCTCTTTATTTCCTACAGACACTTTTTCGTCTGGCAGTGAAAAAACAGATACAGGACAGGACTGGAAAGAACAGAAGAAAAGTCTACACAGTCTCTTGGCTAAACAGTTCCAACAACATCCATTCTCGCCGAGAGTATTAATGGAGTTACCATGGCAACTGATGAAGGCGGAAGAAGTAGAGAATCTGTCTAAAGTTCTTCAAGACCCCATGTAATTCAAATTTACAAATAAAATTAAATCAAACCCATAATTTACACATGCATGCACACTCAGTTTGTAAATGTTGGTATTATAGCAAATCCTATGAACACGAGACTTGCACTATCATTAATATAAAAAGTCTATATATCTTTGTGCGTGAATACTTATCTTTACTGGTATCTAAGGACATTTATGAGAACATGAAGGTATCTTGATAGAATTGATTGATAGACAGAACATAACCCAGGTAATAAGGGAGGGGAGACAACTCTAACCAAACTACAATAAAAGTTCAAACCAATAATACAACATTACGTACAGATATGCAGCTTTCCTCTGAACAGCTGTTTCCAAATCCTTGTCAACAGAAATAATATTTTTTTGTTTGTTTTATTTTATTTCATTATAACCAATATTAATGGCTGAATTAATCAGTTTATGGCATAAAAAACCAAGCACAACAGTTTGTGTTTCTGATAGGAAAGACATGAGGTCATCCTCATTAACTTATATTTACAGTGTCAATGTTGTCTGTCTATATGTATTCATAATACAATAATTACATTACCTCATGCACAGCAATTATGATGTCATATTGCCTAGGCATTTTCTTACGGAATTTCAACATTTCAACATAAATAACTAACATAGAACATTTAAACTATGGAACACCTAAACGGCCAACCAAATAACAAATACTGAACATAACACAAGAAACACGTTGTCTACACATCGTGACAACAAATGTGTATCATGTATTTATACCACTTACAAATCTATTGTTCCTGTTATAAAGGCAAAGATGAAATAAATAAGTTCAATAAAACTGTAAATATAAGTAAATGTTTAGCAAATGTAATTATGATCCTATAATAGGCTATATAGACACATCACTTTTGCTGACAAACTATCATCAATACTTAACAGGTTTTACTTAGTTTGTTAGCAATAGCAATGTGTCTTATAGGACCATAAGTACATTTGCTTAAACATTCATTGCTTATATATACCTAAATGCACTAATGAAAATCAGTGCCAAGGTGGTGGTATACATTAATGACAATTAGTATGGCATAGGAATTGGAGCAAAGTGCTACCAGTCTTTATTTAATATTGTTGGGTTCACCAAAAAACTTGAATTCCTTATTATAATTTAAAGGATTTATTTAAATAAATTCTTTCATTTTCAGAATACTTGATGGATTTCTGACCCATCAGAAGTCTTATCCATCCAATAAGGTGGACCTGGCTATGTATTGGTCATACCTGAGTGAGAAAGGTGTAGATGTAGTGTCCACCTATTCACAGTTACTGGTCAGTGCTGGAATAATGGAGGTCCAGTCAGAGGTAAGGAAAGGGTCGTTACATATATGTTATTGGTCAATGCTGTAATTTTGGAAAGCCAGTAAAAAGAAGAGGATGCTTTTTCTCCTCTGATTTTTGTTATTGAGAAATGGTTATTTCTAAAAGACTCTTATATTTTCTTATAAGGCATTGTAGAAACAAAGAAAGGCATTTAATAAACACTGATTTTAACATGCGTTTTGATAGGTATTTGTGAATTATACTTCTTCATAATGGCAAAAGATGCAAAAGAAATCTTTCATATAGGTATGTCAGTTGTAAGTGATATTTTCACATTATTTTGATGCTATCTTATCTTACAGATCATACTTTTGTTTTACAGGTAAATTTAGATGACTCCAGTGATAATTTGTCAGTGTCGACAATAGGAGAAGCAGGAGACTTGCCAGATAGACGTCCCTCTAGTGGACAGGTTATACCTCAAATTGTCACATCTTCTCCAAGAGAGAGAGCTCTCTCTATTATAGAGGAAGCACCAAGCATATCAGGAAGTTATTCAGACTTAGAAAAGGTAAATGTTTAGAAAAATGTTAATGCTTACATTTACATTTTATTCTAATAGATGTAATTCATTAAATTCTTATTTAATCACAATATTCTATGGCTGGCTGAGTGTGACCAACATTATGTGTAATGGTTCAATGTTTTTATGAATTTGACTACATTATTTTAGGTCCTGGTTCTATTCACAAAACTAGAATTTCGAACAGGTGAAAAAGTAATTCAATGCAACTACATGTATTATGTAAGTAAAATAAGATTTTCCATATCATTATACAGTTCATAAGTGTATTTGATATCCTAGTTATTGAGATGGAATTGTTACATATTATTAGTTACAGACGGTGACTAATGGCCATTTATCAGAGGATACAGAGATGTTTAGAGAAAGAAGTAACAGTGTATCACCTAGACCTCCATTGATACAAGTCACAGAATCAAAAGAGGTTGAAGAAGAACTGGACACCATCTTCCTTACAGAAAGTAAACAGTCTGCAGATACCATGGCAACAGGTAAATTAAATGATTGTTTTCGAATATACAATAAAAAGCGACAAAAATTGATTTAAGTTTAGAATTGAGGAGCATATATATATGAAGTATGTAGGCATTGTGTCTGTGCTTTGATAAAATTTAAGATTTTCATTTAGATTAAGTAGTCTCAACCTAAGATTTTAAGTCGATTTGTTATAAAGTTATAGTCTTAGCAACCTCAACTGCATAAGGTGAAAAGTTTAATTATAATATAATGTAAGACTTTTAAAACAGTAGTCTCAACTGATTAAGATTTTAAGTTGATTTGTGATATAGTAGAAGTAAACAAGTATTAAACACATAAATTGTCTCAGTTTCAACAACGTGTACACTGTGCGAATTATGAACTAATTTGATTCCTTATTCACTGTCATCAAGTTTTACAATTTTCTAATATAAAATTTCAGAGCATTCCAATAAGGAGAGTGGCAGGATGAGAATGACATTGAGACTGAGTTTTCTACTGGCTAAGTTTCTCAAGGATATTGGACATAAAGAGTTCACGGAGACTATCATCACAGCTATCAGTGATCATTTAGACAAGGTAATGCAATATTTCATTTTTTGCATGCCCATCTATATAACTCAAGTTAAAGTTTGTTTTATCAGAAATTAAAAAAAAAAATTACAGACAATAAATATACCTTGATTACTGTTAAATAATCAAAAAATAAACAAACCTACTACAATTTCAAATAGTGAAAAAGATTTATCTCTCTTTTAAAGTTACTTAAAAGCAAACATTTCATTGGATAATAGTGATCATTTATTACTGTTACAGAGTTTCCCATTGGATGAGGAAGATCAGATGTTGCGTTGTCAGGTACAAGAGTTACTTGGTCAGTTTTGTCAAGAGAGAGGTGACTTTGAGGCGACAGAGACGTGGTATCGTAGGTCACTTAGATCTGTGATGAGTATGACTGATGTAGAAGAAGAATCGCCATACTATTTAGAGCTCACTAATCTCAAAGGTGTGTACATTGTACTATCGTATTGTCACAAATCTCTTGTGAATAATGAGTCCATAACTTTATAAATCATAGAATCACTCACTCACTCACTCACTCACTCACTCACTCACTCACTCACTCACTCACTCACTCACTCACTCACTCTCTCACTCACTGACTGACTGACTGACTGACTGACTGACTGACTTACTTACATACATACTTACTTACTTACTTACTTACTTACTTACTTACTTACTTACTTACTTACTTACTTACTTACATACTTACTTACTTACTTACTTACTTATTTATTCATATTTACTTTTCATACTTATGAGATTTTCTGAAAGATAAGATTTTTAATAAAATTCCACAACATAAGTAGTGACCTGTTTGACCTTGAATATGAATGTCGAAGTTCAAATTGTATAGAATAAAATGAACTTTGAGGAGAGGTATCCTTTAAAACTCAACAACAGGTGATCAAAAATCAATGAGGAAAGATTTTGGACATCAAATTTGAATTCCAAATGGTAAGTTCTGCTTTTTCAGTAAGTACATCTCAAACTATATGGAGCAATTGTTCTATATGGAAGGTAATTAATAACTTTGAAGAATTTGGAAATGACAAATAATCATATTTTCAAAATAACTGTCTCTAAAAGTTCTTTCTATTAAAAGTAAAACTTTGTTTCAAACGGAAATTAGTTATTTAAAGGGACCTGCCTTTTAATTTAAGTTTTAATTTCCAGCACAAAGTCCAGTATCGCACACAGATCAAAGTGAATCATGGGTATTTTTGTTTGTACCTGCCTTTAACCTTAGTTTCAATATCCAGCGAGGCACACAGATCAAAGTGAATCATGGGTATTTTTGTTTTACTTGACCTACCCATCTGTCCCTGTGTCATTTGTATATAAAAAGTCATTCTGTATTGAACATCCAGGTACAGTCTCATCATCTTGTTGCCTATTTCTTTTAGCGGCCATATTTGTTTCTGCAATAAAAATCAATCCTATATTATGATCAAGTGAACTAAAAACTATTTTTAATCAAAAAGTTCCAAATCAAAATATAACTGATTTGTTTTGAGATGTATTTTTCAATATTGCTTGTTCTTTGTTTTGTGCAATATAATTCATTTTTATTGACATTAAGTTTCTTCACTGTCATAGGTCTGGCATGAACATCCTACCAAATTTATACATTTTTTTAATTCATGTTTTTAAATTACATTATAATTTATGGACACTTGAACCATTTTTTAACTTTGTAATTAATACATTCAAATCAAAAGTCAGTGCTTATCGAAAGTCTTCATTTTCTAAGGGCCCCCTTTCCATTGTGACGACAAGCGAGGTAGGATGACGGCTAGGAGAAGAAGCTCTGTGACAGTACACAGCCATAACAAACACAAGATAATCGATAACGGACATTTATTATGAAAAAATGCCAAGAATTGTCAAGTATAATATTAAAACATATTTTGTGATATGAATTACAAATGTATAAAGACCAAAAAAAGTCAAATCTGGGTATAATTACACTTTTCCAAAAAGATTGCCATTACATTGCATCACTCTAGTATGCCTACATTTAACAATCAACCAATTGAATTGTCCCTTCTCTTTCTTTTACACAATATCATGCTTGGATTCATACCCAGATAATACAAGATGACATGTTCACTAAATTTCAGCTCAACCTGTGGACTAACTGTGGTGTGACAAAGCAATATCACAACTGAACAAAGGGATCATTATGGGACAGAATACAAGATCAGATTCAAATAATGTCAGGACCTAATAGGACACCCAAAGATAATTTATTTATCAACTGAAATAATTTAATTATCAACTGAGATAATTTATTCATCAACTGAGATAATTTATTCATCAACTGAGATAATTTATTCATCAATCATCAACTGAGATAATTTATTCATCAACTGAGATAATTTATTCATCATTCATCAACTGAGACAATTCATTCATCAACTGAGATAATTCATTCATCAACTGAGATAATTCATTCATCAACTGAGATTAATAGAATCTCGTACCTGTTTCTGTTCAAGATAGAATTATCTCAGATAAGGGGTTGTATGTTTGTTTTATATATCAAGACGAGGTAATAGCCAAGTTATGAGATAACATACATACCATCCCGAGTCTGAAATAATTCTATCTTGAACAGAAAAAGGTACGAGGTTCTTTTTCTCGTCCTCTAATAGCGATTTAACCATGAAAATAACTATAAAAATGCATCAATTTTCCCTTCGACATCCCTGCAAAAGCTCTTCTGAGGTAGCATCAGTGACGTAAGTTCATTGTTACATAGCGTGTGACATCGATCTCAATGCCATACGATGACGTTATTTTATTGTTTATAGCACGTGAAATCGATCTCAGTACTAGTACCTGAGACAGATTTATATCGTACTCCTATTTTTGTGAGATTTCCTTGTCTAGTGGATGAGAAAATTTAATCTTCAACTGAGATAATTTATTCATCATTCATCACCTGAGAAAATTTATTCACCAACTGATGTAATTTATTCATCAACTGAGGCCACATTTAAAAGAATGTCTGTTTCCCCTCCCTCGGGTCTACTCTGTGTAAACAGACCAGGCAGGCAGGTACTTTTTTTTTTCCCCATCTCGATGTCATGGATGGTTTGACTTTTCCACTGGAGGCCACTTATCAGTTGTTTGTGCTCAATTTGAGTGTATTTATTTAGATTATCAATCCTTTTGCTTTCAAGCACTATTCAAAATATGCACATTTAGTGCATAAAACTAGTGTATATTTACTACTTTCTGTTTACCTTTATGTTAATTAATAACATATTATAAATACATGTATGACAAGGTGTAGATTCCAAAATTGCCATAGTGTGTTGCTTGTTATACATGTAAATGTATTCAAAGCCAGGGAAAAAAATTAAAAAAAAAATTAAAAAAAAAATTTTAAAAAAATTAAAAAAAAAAATTAAAAAAAAAAAAATCCTATTTTTTGGGGCAAATAATTTTTTGACCCGGGGGCTTATTTCTGACCCGGCCGGGGCGAGGGGAACCAAACATGTTTTTTATTTTGGCCTAAAGAGTTTTTACAAGAACAAAAGTTACTGATCTTGCCGTTTACAGTAGATATTTTTTATATTTTCAATATTTAAAGCGAGTTTTGGGTCTATTATGTATTTACAGTGATTGGTAGTACACCACAGAGCTTTTAACATCACTCATAAAACTATCGGAAAAAAATCCCAACCACATTCGAAAAATCACCCTCTCATGAAATCTATGGGAGAATTATCCCCATGCAATTGGGTGATCCCTGATCAACATTGGACTATCGTAGCATTGTACTTATAGTAACCACACTGTACTGTAGTAAAACAATTTTTTTTAAAACAAAACACAATCTGATTAAAATGCCAATCTCTAATAGCATGCAAAGCTGAGATCTGACAATGACCTTTGAAAGGTCATGTGCATCTGGAAAGATGTAGGCCCTTGAAAAACTGATTGAACTACTAGAAAGTTTCTACGTTTCATTTCACTGAAGAATTATAATATACATGTATCATATTACAATATTCTTGATGTGAAAAAAAATGTATTTTTTGTATTTCAAAACAAATTATTTCAACTAATTAAATTAATTGGACTATAATTGTGGACACTTTATAAGGTTATTACTGAACCTAGATATTTTGAGTCCAACAGTACCAGTATATAGACTTTAGTGTTTAAGCCACAAAGACAGCTACATCGTACAGTGTACTCTAGTACTTGGAGGAACACTTTAGCTTATAAAGTGCATAAAACACATCCTTCTTTGAAAGGATAACAAAGCAATAAAGAGACAATTAGTGCCTGGCATCACAATAAACAGTAATTAACTGTTGTTTGTGACATGTTCCAAGAATTATAACATTTCTTGTTCATGCTACATGTATATTGTCTGCTGTGCCAAAATCCATCTTTTACATTGTAAAACAAATGGTATACAATTCATATTAAATGGTCCAAATATCCACTCAGCATAGCATTCAATGACCTATTACAAGACGTGATAAAATGATTGGCTGTACATTACTATTAAGTGTTTTCTGTTAAATCTCTCTAAATGTGTGTTCTACAGGCAGAATTGTGCATGTCATTAGTGATACATCTTAATTTAGAATCCACCTAATATTATAGGCAAAGTACATCCAAGTGACAGTGAACAATATTGTATTAGAACTTTCAATCATCATTGACTTTGGATCAATTAGCAAATGTTCCTTATCACTGCGAAATACTCAAATATATTTCAACTGAATCATCTTTTCTTAAAAAGTGAAAACTTCATCATTTGTCTACCGTTATCACCTACAACCCAAAGTTTAAATTGAGTATGTTGAGTGCGTGGACACAATAGATCTGGAATCTGTTGATGATTTCAGGTAAATAAAAATATACAAGTATGTTTACAGGGACGATTCTAGGTTCATATTGCTGCTGTTATACGGCACTTTCACCTCGAAAAAAGGTACCTGAATTCCCCTATTTTCTCTCTAAAATTCCCCTTTCTTTCAAAATTTATCTTTTTATATACATTGTTTTATTTTCCTCTTAAGTACCAAATGATTCTCGAACAACAATTGAAAATAATCAATCATACTTGTTAAATTCCCGGAATTCATGAAACAT
>JAUMGZ010191232.1:0-13231 GCA_032359645.1 Pododesmus macrochisma | reverse complement strand
ATAAGTTGGTAAAACTTGTTCCCAATCCTTTTGCTGTATCTTTTTAATAATGTATTATTGTACTTTGAATTGTTAAATGGCAATAAAATATGTTTAAACTAAACTATCCGTACATAATTCTGATAGCGTGAAACTTGCCCTAATTCATGATTCTATCGACATAGAGCAAAAGAAAAAGGAGAAAATATATCATTCAATGCACCCACATTAACTTAACAGAAGTAAATAAAATGGCGCAAGGACTATTAATAACTCATCTTGAAAATGTCGTTTCTACCATTCCAAGATTGTTTTATTTCCATTGTTTTCTAAAACTAGGAGGAGAACTTTTCTGAACCAACAGACATATCACCATCAAATAACTGAATTCTATGTACTTGAGTATAAACATAGGTGTATGAACTTTCAGTAATAAACAAAGATAGCCATACATAGATAAATATGACTTTGGAACATCCTGATATTTAATTTCTAAGTATCCAGCACTACTGCGATATGCGATTTGTTTAGTTAAGTGTCTGCTTATGACAGTGTACACTTATGGCGACTGTAAAATGCTGCCTCACTGGTATATCACACCGTAGACGATAATGACATAATGCTTCACTCGGTCATGTTATCATGTTATCATGGAAAGGAAAGTGGTATTTATTAAGACTTATTCATGGTGGCTGATTTCTGCCATTTTGACTTTTTTAACCTTTCGCCCCGAAACAACGAAAAGTTGAGATTAAATCAATATTAATTTCAATTTCGACTTTTCGCAATGAAAAGTTTAAACCCGAAATTTTGTGATAATACTTGGTGACAATAATAAGAAAAAAACGAAACTATAAATGTGAAAAGTCGAAATAAGAGGTCACTAATTAGCGACCTTTGAACTTCTTTTTTTCGCCTTAAAATTTCGTTTTTTCTTTTCGCCGCGAAAAGGCGAAAAAAATTAAGTATTTTATATATTTTGTCTTCTCGAAGAAAACAAGAAAAAATATCGTGTTATCAATTTCGCCTTTTCCACTCATCACCGCGAAAAGTCGAAATAAAGTGTGTAATTTATTTCGGGTTTTCTTCTTTTCGCCGAGAAAAGTCGAAATGAATTGTTAATATCGACTTTTCTTCTTTTCTGTTTGCAGCTAAAAGTAGAAAAGGTGAAATATACTACACAATTTATGTTACGTTATTAATTTCAAACTTGTCGTTTGAAATTCAATTAAAACTACCTAATGTAATTTCAAATGCCAAATTCATAAGGTATCATTTATTAAGACTTTTCGTGGCGAAACAAAAGAAAAGACGAAAGAAACAACACCTTTTTCTGCTTTTCGCGACGAAAAGAATAAAAAAAAGGCCGCGAATTAACTGCAAAATCTCGGGTTTTCTGGGCGAAAAAAAGAAAAGTCGAAATTGCAGAAATCAGCCCCATACGTATTCAACTGATCTTGAAAAAGTATTGACCGATCATTTTGTGCATGCACAATGTCATTTGGAAGACTTGAAGAGTACTTCAAATTTCATTGTACACGAGTGAATCTATAAGGAACGCAAATACCGAAGTATGAATATGCTTTTATTTTCCTCTTCATATTTCAGGGAAGAATTAGTTTATCAAGAGAAAGTAAGAGAAACAGAAAGGCTATCCAAAAAGGCCACTCCTGTCATTCCCACTGATGGAAAATATCGCTTTCTCCCGTCAACATTCATGCGCAGCGCTGTGGGTGAAAGTCGTCCATGTGACGCTTACCTAAGTTTACGCGACAATGAAGATATGTCACACCAAGAGCTGAAGTCCGTGATTACAGAACAGACCGGGGTAAACCCAACATGTAAGCAATAAAGACCGGGGTAAACACAGTATGTAATTAGAAAAAAATCAGGAATATACCAAACAGGTAAGTGCCAAAAAAAAAATATCACCGTGTAGGATCGAAACGCGGATACTGTGATTCCGTGTTGTTGGATACTGCTATTCTCCTATGGGTATTTACTATTGGCTAGGATACCAGGTACGTTAATAAATTATTTTCATTTCTTAAAAAATGATTTAGCTTGAAAAATAAGTTGCCGTTGCAGTAGGAGAATGTCTCTCTCTCTCTCTTATTTTCTTATAATTATTATGATCTTTATTTATATTGTTATACAATTTTATGTACTCTTCATACTTATTGGAGGAAATAAAGTAATATATAACAGGTACGTATAATCGTGTCCTGGAAGGCTTTTATCGTGTAAGAACAAGTTCAACCGAAACAATCGAATTTAAGCATGTTGCTTTATATTCCGGGGCCGTTCTGTGTCGGTATTTAAATCTATTGGCCATTTGATGCATTGACTTCATTTTCTTTGATTATTATTAAGTAAATTGGTAGGTTCTTCTCTTTCAATTAAGATATATAATTTTATTCATTTCATTTTGCTCTCAATAACTGTAGGTTATAAAGAATGATCTTTAGCTTTTTTCCGTAACGCATACTGCCTTAATTTCCATTCAGAGTGAATTTTTTCTCATCAAAAATTGATTGTTCAAAATGTGTGAAATAATGAAGAAAGAATTTTTTTATAGTTTAAAAGTCAAACATGTATCAATCATGCATTTTTCTCCTTTTGATTTGTGAATAACCTCACAATCAAGTTGACAGGACTACACAATATATATTTCGCCTTTGCTTTGGAAACTTTCAAAATGTGTATCATTTAAAAAGCACCCATTCTTTTACTTACGTAAGCAATATTCCTATTCAAGGTTTACAATACGAGCCACTGTCCGTCCAAACTGCAGAACCAGGGGTCAAAAGTGTCCGAAGTCGATGGAAAGTGACCACGGAAAGCAAGAGTTTATGCGACTCCTTCCTTCAACGCGGACTGAAGATAAATGAGGATTACATTGTCCCCCTCCCTTATGACCACATCGCAGAGCGGGAGTATAACACATTTGTGTTTTTACAAGAAACACTGCGCCAACAAAAGGAAAGTCAATGTCAAGTGAAAAAACCACGTTGCACGAAATAAAAGAGTCGCAAAAATAAAAATCACAAAAGAGGAGTACATTTGGTGCTATATTAGAATATAATTAATCCCCACCTTGAAAAGTGAAGCGAACTGCTATCGTTATAATTAAAAGAGAAATGCTTATGTAAGTACTTAACAAATAAAATTAGCAATATCTTACGCCTTTTATGTTTTAATGCTTCAATAGAGTATCCATGGGGAGTTTTGGGACTTTAACGTCATATCGCCGACTGAAGCCTTGTCATATCGCCGTCTGAAGTCTTGTCATATCGCCGACTGAAGCCTTGTCATATCGCCGACTGAAGCCTTGTCATTTCGCCGACTGAAGCCTTGTCATTTCGCCGTCTGAAGCCTTGTCATATCGCCGACTGAAGCGTTGTCATTTCGCCGACTGAAGCCTTGTCATATCGCCGACTAAAGACTTGTCATATCGCCGACTGAAGCCTTGTCATATCGCCGACTGAAACCTTGTCATATCGTCTACTTAAGCCGTGTTATATTGCCGACAGGAGACTTGCCATATCGCCGACTGATTATAAATAAACTGCTTCCCGTAAATTTACAAAACAATTCTCGAAAACCTGCTGACTTAAATAGGCTTATGCTCGAATGACGATTTCACCTTTCAATTAAACAATATTCGGTTGTTTAATAGTTAAACCTCAGGCTCTCGTAGTCAATTTTTGTATGGAATTTCTATAAAAAAAATCCTGGTTACGAGTCCGTTCGGTTAAACGAGATAATATTAGGATCACAACACACAAAAAATCAGCATTCAGCTTTTTACTTATCTAGTAAGATAGATTCTGATTTTAAACTGATATGTAATCAAGTTTATATCAAAGGTTTTATCGAATTTAATAGACAAGGTTACGTCACTCTGAAGAGGTGGGTTTTATAAATTTAGCTTACATGTTAGATAACACCTAGCGCTGTTCCTATTGGCTGAAACCTGGATAGAAATTACGTTACGACCTCTTACAAATGATTAACGCCGTCTCTACGCACGCACCCGATATAGTTCATTCTTTAAATGGGTATTGTTACTATTGGCTATTTCTTATTCATTGTTAATGCCTGGATCAAGATAACTATATATCTCGTATTCATACGCAGACGTCGTTGGCCACGGGTGAAGTTCCAAATATCAACAAGCGATATTTTACCGACAGAAAATCGTAGGAGAAAACGGCACCACAACTTGTTACACTTGAATATCGGGTTTTTATCTCACTCTCGTTAGTTAATTTTCAGATTTTAAAAGAACCTCGGCACACCTCGATTCTTAATTAAATCTGAAAATGAACTAACTTGAGTGAGATAAAACCTGATAGCCAATCATAACTCATTGGGGAACTTATATATATTAACTGACCTTCAATTTCTATAGAATGTATTTTGAACTTTGCAATTGATGAATATATATAGTCAAAACTTTTTCGTCTGATCGTGCTGGTGTCACGGAAATGAATACGACAAAATGATGAAAAATGCCGTTAGTTTCTTAGTTTGAAAGTATAGATTAAAAATGAATTTACTTGGAAAGGGAATTTTTTAAAATATGTAACTGAAACAACGTTTAACACCCGTGGTATATCCTTTTATCGTTATATATATATATATAGCCGTGTACACACCAAGATCACATGAATAGCCCTTTATGAAATCGGCATAACAGAAAAGTAGATTCTTTTTACTATAATTGTTTATAACTAAAAGAAATTTGAAAGTTTCCTACTTGAGAACTGTTTCAACGACTCATAAGATCAGCAAATAAGACACAAGTTCGTACACCATTTGCGTACTTAATTGTGTTACAATGGCACACTAGATAAAACAATTCTCTCACCTATAATGATTTATTGATGATTTAAGACTGAGAGTAGGCAGTGTTATGTTTGATGACTAGGTAAAGATACACCAGGTATTGACGTGCTAGCATAGTGCTACGAAGTTCGATATAAGCCTTTTGCATCTTATCAGGCCAACCTTATTGATTGTGCGATCATTAACCATACCTACCAAGCCGCCCCCCCCCCCCCCTAAGTAGTGAGACTCCCTATTTATAGACTTATTTTTACAAATACTCTGTACTTGTGTTTCATTCATTGTGTTGTCCTTAAACAATACATGTGTTGTCCTTAAACAATACATGTGTTCTAGTAAAGTCTCCTCCATAAATAGTGAGACTTCGTATTTGTAGACTAAAAATATGGTTTTTAGAAATACTAAATATGTTTGAGTATCATTTGGAAATATCGTCCTTCTTAAACATATATAATATACAAGAAATGTATAGGACATTTTTCAAATCACTAATTAAAGATAGCATGGCATCTTTTTCAAGCATCAACGTAATAATATCATATAAACGACAAATTGTGTGCTTTAATCCGACATTGAAATACGGAAAGTATATTTTTCTATTCAGCTCTGTGTGTAAAATCCGTTTGTCTTTAATCCAAATGGGACAATACTAACTTTGTTGTTCTTCTGCATTACTGCACGCTTGGTTTTAGATATAGAAAATACACCATAACGTCATGCATAAACGATTAAGTACAGCACATTTATTGTAAACTAAAAATTAATTGTTATCCAAGATTTTGTTTCACAAAATAATTATGCTAGAAACTTGCGTACATTTTTAACAGTATAATTATATAACTGACTTTTCAGCATAAAGGATCGGGAAAATAATATTTTTATCGACTGGCCTATTCTTATTTATGGTACCTAAGAGCGAGAATCCGGAACGTAGGTGTAATTCATTAACGCTTGTATCATCGTTGTAGATATCATAAGGGACCAAAGATCTATCTTAATATATTTTTCCACATTAATTATGCCGACATCGAGTCAAAATCAAATTATATCCCATGTAACGGGAAAGTCAACATCAACGAAGGGCACAGTTCTGAAACAGGTAAGCTTGGAACCAGACGGCCAGGTAAGCTTGGAACCAGACGGCCAGGTACTCGGCGTTCACTTCGAGGAACCAAGCCTCGACGAAGAAGACGCTAAACTCAATATTTGTGCACCGTTGACGGATCCTGATGCTGGTCAGGACATTAAAAGTCGTCTTCATCAACTAGGGTTTTGGAAAGGTTCAAAGGACAAGATTGGAGTTAGCAATGTATTGGAACCGGAGTTACAATCAGAAGATCGAAAGATAGTCGAAGAGTATGTATACGCATAAGAAGTAATTATAACAAACAACATGTAAATGATCTTTTTACTAATTCAGATTTTTTATCTCAATGTTTCATTGCTCTTAAATGAACTATAAAGTATACTCACTGTCTAGTTACAATAGTGTTGTGTTGGTTGACATGTTTAATCATAACAACTACGTACACATACAGATTTACTTGCTTTCACAACGACTTTATTTATTTGGAAAAATATTTGTAGCTGTTTTCCCCTTTGTATACGTAGTTGATGTAGGATATGATTTTAATCAGAATGGCATATGTTGTTAAGAAATTTGTAACTATTTTAAACCGCTAAAAAATTTTCAATATGGCAGCTAGCAGAGTAAGAATAACAGCACTTTATCGCCACCGTGAAGTGATCATATGTTAGAAATATCATTGAAATCCCTTAAGTAGAACTGAAACTTAAGTTCAAAATAAATTTTTAATATGACTACTAGGGCAGACATATTGGATTTCTGATCGACCAGAAAAATAACAAAACTGGATCAGAACGAGAGACTGAACAATCCTGTAAAGTTTCGTTTCATTGAAATCCCTTAAGCAGTTTTGTAGTTGGAGTTCAAAATGTAATTGTTTAATTACGAACGACGGACATTTTCATTCTACATATCTTGACCTTTGGCAATATGACCTCGGAACTTTGCAAAAGTAATTATCTTGTATTAATTTCCCAAATCTTTCTAATATGAAAGTAATCATAGCATAGTTTCGTTTAAAAAATGTTTCTCATTTTACCCGCTCTTGTCCCCTTTTGGACCTTATGGGGGCTTTACCCTTTTTGTTAGCAACTTGAAGCAGCTTCCCATTGGGATACTTTCCGCCAATTTTGGTTGAAATTGGCCCCAGTAGCTAATGAGAAGAAGTCGAAAATGTTAACAGATTATCGACGACGCATGTCGACGGACGAATATGGATCGAAATAGGTGGCCATGAGTCTGCATGGTGACCTAAACTTTAATTTATTTTAAAGAATTATGCTAAGAAGAATAAATGTTGTTGTGCTTTTTTTAGCACAGGACTTAAAGGAAACAATTTCGTTTTTTCTAACTACCTCTTTCTTCTAAAATAAAATCATACTAAAATAATCGTGAAATCAGTTATAAAATGTTATAGGCATTTTGATGAACAATCTGACAGCAGTACGTTTGTCAAAGTGTCATCACGTATTGATTTTGTGTATCAAATTTTATTAAGGACATGTCGAGCGTGCGAAATATATATGTTAGTTCATTATTTAAGAGACAAAAGCGCAACCTATCAAAACATATCAACAAAGAAAAGAAAAACCCCGTTATAAATGATA
This sequence comes from Pododesmus macrochisma, assembly GCA_032359645.1. NCBI lineage: Eukaryota > Metazoa > Mollusca > Bivalvia > Pectinida > Anomiidae > Pododesmus > Pododesmus macrochisma. The sequence continues at coordinate 5,707 of JAUMGZ010191232.1, read as the reverse complement.
TTAATGACGATATAACTATAATGTTCGTGGAAAACACTTGGTCAAGATGCACGTGATACGCAAGTTAACAAGAAAAATCGTCAACTTGATAAATACACCGACACTTTACTTGAATATTGTAGCGTTCGGCTGTAACCGTTAGAACAATAAAAGCAATACAAACAATTTTTTTTACAGATGTGCAACATTTATTGATTATGCGCCGAATTAAACTTTAACCTTTATAACCAAAAAAACTCCGTGAGTTATTTCCCTTTATAGATTTATTTATTGGTGACCCGTTTAAGTTTTCAGTTTTGGAATTCAAATCTGAAATTTAAAAATTTAATCATTTACTATTTAATGTCTTATGGTGTTTAACGGTGGCAGAGATGATTGGTGATTTCTAACTGTCTTTTTCTTTTGCCCGCTTTTCGATTTTAAGAAAGTTGTGTTTGTCCATCTGCCCGTGACACTTTGGTTTCCATGCTCTAACGACCCTATCATGGTCCAGTTACACCACACACAATGACAATGTCCACGTTTGATAGCCAATGTGATGCTTGGATATTTACACCTATTAATGTTGCTACAAAGCTCTCATTAGTGCATTGGTTTTAGTGCTCTAACTACCCGTACGAATGTTCCGGTTTCTGGTATTTGGTCTTCTTCATCGGTCCTCTGGATCGGGAAATGTAACTTTGACAAACCCAAAGGTCAATGTCACAATGAGTTTGAGAACTAAGATATTCTTATCAAAATAAATATGGAACCATAATAGATTACAAAAAAACTAAAGGCGGGAAAAGATACCGCATCTTTGATGTGTTTTTACTGAACTTTAATGGAGTAATGTCCTTCAAAAACTTCTTCGAATGCGTTAATCGTTAAAACTCAACATCCGTAGTAGATACCTATAGTTTTCTTCATCAGTCTTCTGAACACTTGACCTTGACAACGGTCAAGCGTCAAGGTGACCTTAGACTTGGTATCGAAACCACACAGGAGCCGTAATAAATAAGAAAATCTAAAGGTTGGAGGTGATTCGAACTAAACGGGAACAAAACTCTAATATAAATTTCAACAAATACGCACGCATTAATATCAACAGAACAAGACATTAAAGTTAATTAGAATAATCCGTTTGTACTTTTCATTCGCACGCGGTTATCTTATATTTGGCATGGTGATCAAATATATGAAATCATCAATTCATGATTTTACTGAATAAAATCTGCCATTCTTTTCTTTTATTACTGTTTACATTACGTTTGTTATAACATAAACAAAAGACCTACCGGTCGGATTAACGCACACCTACCGGTCGGATTAACGCACACCTACCGGTCGGATTAACGCACACGTTATAACAACCAACCATCGGAATTCCTTTGGACAATGCTTTAACAAAAATGACGTCATAATTGTTTGCGTGTATTAGATACATGGATGTCATTGACTATCCGTAGGTTCAAGGAATGCGTTTTAAGTTGTGATATTATTATAAATTGAGCTAAAAATTCGACAATGTTTGTTGGAAGTCGAATGAAGAATGTCACCTACGTATGATAATTATCATTGTACACATATTTAAAGTCTTTATATATATTCCTCCTATTTATGCTATATATTTACTAGATACACAAAAGAAATAATTGAAGATATGGAAAAGAAAATAAACCGTGAACCCGCAAAGAAAGTAAAGGATCCACCAGAAGAAAAACCGGAAGCACTCGTGTTTGAGTTCCCAGGAAGTTCGATAACGCACAAAGAAGTCTTGGCGAAAATGTCAAAAATGTTGTTTTACAAGAAGGGTAGCAGCATTAAAACTGTTCAATTCAATCCGCCGTCACGTTGGATAATTACAATGGACAGTTCGGAAACAAGGGATCGACTGAACGGTACGGAGTTCTTTATTGGTAAAAAGAAAATCATGTTACGTCGTTATGATGACGTCAAGAAGATAGAGTACAAGCGATATCTACGTGCCAACGGCTTACTAGAGCTTATTAAGGAAATTCGCTAGTATGAATGATCATATTACAGATTTGCTAATTTTCGTAATATAAGTCGATTGACATTAATTGTTTAGGTTGAGAGGTCAACGATCTCGTTTTTTTGGGGGGTTTTTTTTACATACAATTTTGGCGGGAAAAGAACCCCTCTAGATATATATGGGACAAATTAAGTATAATTATAAGATTATTGTAATAGAGATATAATTTTACTCTTGTTGTAATTTTTACTCCGATTTCAGGACTAAATATATTAAGCTTTATTTCTGGCACCATCTTTCTTAGTTTATGCTTGTACAATTCATTTTCTTAAGCAATATAAAGCAACTGAAAAATCGTGGTAATATCTTATGTATTACAACATCAGGCGTGATAGAAACTAATCGTTTTGTTTATTTATCGACATTTTTTATACTGAACAAATTGTAACACTCTGTTCAGCCTCCGTCATCTAGTTTATTTACATTTAACGTATATATATGTATGTTATGATGTATTGTATAATCCTATAAGCTGTACTGCTTTTGGAATAAAACTGAATTGAATTGAATTATAAGAGTATTACCAATCATAACATATTTTGGTAGATGGATAAATAAAGTGTCTATTTTAAGAATACTATCAGAAATATAGAGGTCAATGGGCAAAGCAATTCTAATGTATTATTTTGGAAAATGCCAGAGGAGTTAAAACTGTGAGTAGCGAGCTAGCTTTTAAAGCACGTTATGATCCTATTGATGTTCTGGTCATCAATCTACTCTTAAACGAGTTTAAAGTGATTATAAACGTTACTGGCCATTAAAGAAATTTTCTTCATCGATGTTAAAAGATTTGTTCTAGAATCTGACAATATCAGGAAAAAAGTTTTGCTGTATGGTTTAATTTAAACAGTGTTTATACTCCCGCCTAGGAGAGCTTACAGTAGTGTCCGCATGTTAAAGTGAAATACACAATGACAAATAATAACTTTTGCTTGGTTTTTAATTTATTTTCAAAATAGTTATTTGTATTAAGCATGAAAAGTTAGTAACATATCGTTAATCAAACCTGAAGCTCGTGTATCTTCACAAAGTTACCAAATTTAAAAAATAACCAAAATTTATAATTCGGGGCGCATTACTTAGTATAAATGACTGACAGGCATAACGCTTCACCTTTCATACCAAAACAAGGAAACCATCTTCACGTGGGTATTGCTCAGGAAAGGTATTTAGACAGTAATGTTGTTGTTATGTTATCGAGCAGAGTTCATTCAGTATTAGAGGTGTATCAGGATACGATTTTACATGCGCTTTGAAATTGTGAATTGTGTCAGGGCTTTATTTAGACGCCTGGTTGATTTACACAGATAATTCAATCACGTATACGTATACTGGTATAACAATTGACGCTATTTCAAAACTATATTTATAAACAAAACACCCTGACTTCGTCTGCACACTAATGAGGGAAACTGACCGATCAGGAGGCGGGTCTTCAATATTTCGATGGTTTGAAACCTGGTATCTAACTTATCAAAAAAAAATTATTGTATGACTGATTATCTAATTATAATGCTGCTATAAATATTTCGCTTTATTGAAGTAATTGCTTTCATCTCAATAATTAGTACCGGAGTGTGTATGTTACTTTAATTTCTAGGGTACATACAAGCATAGGCGCCCGCAAACAATAAAGAAATTTACGCACCCGTCCGCAGATCGACGGTCAGCTAGGGCTAGGATTCAGTTAGAGAATCCTAGGCTAGGGTGATCCGGGGCATGTTCCCCGGAAACAAAGTAAGTATTTCCACCCCCTTTCTCGAATGGCAGTGCATTTTTGAATGCAAATTATGACTTTCAGGAAATTTTACTATACCATATGTGCGGGGGCCTTGTCAAGAACACCTAAGTTTTTAAAGGATTCTTTTCAAACTTTAAATTGAACTTTAAAACTTGCAAAACGTATTATAAATATATATTGTTTTTGTTATATGTTATATTTTGATAGTTTTGCTATGCCTATTCCAGTTTTATTATGTATTAAAAGATGTCACGTTGTTTCCTTTGATCATGCCCTATTGTATGCTTGTCAGTTTTTTCACGTTTTATTTGATACATTTTACACTAAGGAATTTAATTGAATAAACAGCCTTTTTAATTTTAGTATGACTGATTTTATTCGATAATATCATATCTTACGAATAATCTCATATATTCATAATGCCGTAAAATTATTTTCATGTATTTTTCATAAATGTGTTTAGAGCCTTGTAAGAAGAGAGATAACTCTGTTTTATTCAGCATACAGCTCGATTAGAGTCGTGTTATTCCGTTGTCGGCACAAAATGTGGTATTTTACTCCATCTTAGATATCAAAACTTGTAATTTTAGTGTTATGTTTATATAATAATAATTTTGCTATGCCGATTAAGTTTTATTATGTATTAGAAAAAAGTCGCATTGCTTTCTTTGATTATGCAATATATACTGTATACTAGTCGGTATATTTCATGTTTTATGCTACACAGTTCACATTTCAGCATTTAATTTAATAAATGACTTTTTCAATTTCAATATGACTGGTTTAATTCTTTAGTGTCATTGTTAAATTTATACCTTGGGATGTTTGACAGGTGTTCTTCAAACGTTCCGTTGTCATGCTGTTTTTCATTGTTAATGCTGTTTTTCATCCAATAAATAAAACGTAATATGGTCAACATAATAAATAATGGTTTGTGATATAACATTTAAAATCACTAACATTAGTCAGCAACAATGCAAGCGTGATGCCCTAGTCAAGATTTACTCTAAGCCATGTCTCCCACTTATTCTTCATAAAGTTTATTTAAATTTCCGCTTAGTCCGAAGTGTTTTTCTGTTAATTTAGTCCTCAGATGAAGGTTCAAACTTTAAGTTTCGTTCCTATTTCGTACCAGCTATGAGTATCCAAACACGAAGTACAACATGTACAAGAACCACAGACATGTGTTATGGATCACCAACACAAAGTACAACATGTACAAGAACCACAGACATGTGTTATGTATCACCGACACGAAGTACAACATGTACAAGAACCTCAGACATGTGTTATGGATCACCAACACAAAGTACATGTACAAGAACCACAGACATGTGTTATGTATCACCGACACGAAGTACAACATGTACAAGAACTACAGACATGTGTTATGGATCACCGACACAAAGTACATGTACAAGAACCTCAGACATGTGTTATGTATCACCGACACGAAGTACAACATGTACATGAACCTCAGACATGTGTTATGGATCACCAACACAACGTATAACATGTACAAGAACTACAGACATGTGTTATGGATCACCGACACAAAGTACATGTACAAGAACCACAGACATGTGTTATCGATCACCAACACGAAGTACAATATGTACAAGAACCTCAGACATGTGTTATGTATCACCGACACGAAGTACAACATGTACAAGAACCACAGACATGTGTTATGAATCCCCAACACGAAGTACAATATGTACAAGAACCACAGACATGTATTATGGATCACCAACACGAAGTACAACATGTACAAGAACTACAGACATGTGTTATCGATCACCGACACAACGTATAACATGTACAAGAACCACAGACATGTGTTATGGATCACCAACACGAAGTACAATATGTACAAGAACCACAGACATGTGTTATGTATCACCGACACGAAGTACAATATGTACAAGAAC
>JAUMGZ010191221.1:0-13233 GCA_032359645.1 Pododesmus macrochisma | reverse complement strand
AGGGGACAGGTGGGCGGGGCCAAAAGGGGTAAATTTGACAGTATGTCTTTAAATGACTTCTCCTCTGAAACAACTGGGCAAATTTCAACCAGATGGACGTTAAGGCCCCATGGGCCTCTTGTTTCCAATCCTGTTTTTAATAGAAACAAGTATTGTTGTAAATTATGTATAAATAAAACACAAAATAGAAAACCCGTATTAAAGTTGCTACCAATTTGCTGTAAATGTAAAATCTCAAAATATACTAGCTTTAAAAAAAAAAAAAAGATGGATGACAGTAAGTTTGCTGTACATACCCACCTTGTATGACTCAGTTTTTACGATCACTCTTATCGGGAAGACCTGATTGCTTTATTCTGGAAAAACATATTCTTCTTAGAAAGCAATACATCAATTAAGTTTCAAACCAATAGGTATTACAGTGAACATCTCACCCAAGTTTAGAGAACTTAACTCCAGCAGTTAATGAATTTTATGTGGATAATGATAAGAGAAAAAACAGAAAAAAACGCATTTCCCCTCATGGAGTAGAAAAAGTCCATTAGTTTGTAATGTTGATAGTATTCCCTTGTGAGAAATCGGAAAGTAATGTATTTCTTGAGAGGAAACCAGATCATTATTTAGGTTTTCATTTACTCCCAGTTTGATTAAATGTTCCAGTTTCAGTTGTTCAATGTTATCAGTGATGTATTGTGGTCCTGTTCTTTGCTGACATTTATTAGCGGGGAATTATTGTTGGATACCATGTACAGTATTGAATTGCCAACAGTATTACGATGTTAACTGTCGTTTCATTGTACCCACAATGCAGTGCTGTTACACTTCAGTCATATTACCTAAGCCAAATTGGTCTTTACAAATATTTTAGATTGTGGTTTTGTGAAAAAGAATTTAGTAGAATGATTAAACCATAGTTTTTTTGATTTATTGTTTTTGGAGCCTATTGTGGAGGATACTGATAGATGGGAAGCTTTAAATGCAATGATAATGAGAATCTTCAGTGCTTGTCATAAGAGTTTTATATTGCTACTTCATATCCCTTTTGGGATTCCTAACTCTATGACAAATCTGACCAGACCTTATAGTAAGCTCAACACCATCTAAATTCCTCTATAATGTATGGTATTGTTTTGCTTTAAGAGTATTTTCAGTTTCCCTTTTGGGTTTTCTATTTAATGATTGCCACATATTGATCAAGCTGTGTGTGTATTGAACAGCAACCTACCCTATATTGGCAATCCTATCACATTGCCCAACCATAAATGTGTTTGAACCTTGTATTCAAGCCGTTAAGTTATCTTCAGCCGTCCAAAGATAGCCCTAGCAGCCTCAGGTCACATTTCCTTGTAGATTGAGCAGATACACGCATTAGATTGCTATGATTGTACCAAGTAAAGCAATGATTTGTCCCATCGCTTTCACATCGTAATTCTCTCTTCATGGGTTTTGGTCAGCACAATATATAGTGACTCATAATTTGAATTACAGACACTGCAATTATTGTCAGATGGCTAGGTGTATAGGTAACTATGATCATCATTGAGTATTGATCAGGTCGTCAACAGGAGATTTTTATTACCAGATCAATTTCTACATAGTAGTATTTTTCCAGTCCTTATCCTGATCAATCCTATATGGACAGAAATATAGAAACACATTGGTAAAATCTGTATACACCAGAAGAAACTCATGCTGGAGATTCCAAGTTCTCCCATAATAGCTTTTTATTTTGTGTGTATATATGTATTTGTGATTTTGAAAATAGATATAAAAAAGAAATTTTAAAAAAGAATTTAACCAAATATGAGGGGAAAGGATTCAAAGCAAAAACTTTAAATAAAGTCTTCTTTATTAGAAAAGGAGTAAAGCCAATATTGAATCACAGATAATGTTGGAACCGCGCCCAGTAAAAGTATAAGTCATTCCGTGCAAAAATAGATTTTCACAGTGACAGATATTACATTGTATTAATTTTATTCTTGTTGGGAAAGTGTTTAACATTTTTCTTATAACAAAGAGTTCATAGAATATCAAATTTCACTCTCCTTTTAAAACTTAGAATAGCAATTTATTTGCTTCAGTGCTATGGGTCAGGATACCAGTAACTGTGGTATTTCTGTTGCTGTCAGATCAACAACAGCCTGGGTATCAAATTTACAAACTATCTGTCAAAATATGTTACACTTATAGTTTATCTCCTCTAATAGAGACTCGGCACGTACATCACCACATATGCACTGAATTTATTTGTTTTTCATTTTAAATTTATTTTAAGTACAGTTTTATGGTAAATCCAATTTGAAAGAATTAAGTAGATGAACATTTACGTACTGTACACAAAACAATATGTACCAATGATAATCTTGCTTCAACAGGCACTTGTTAAAATTGATGGAAGCAACCAGTGTTATACATGTAGATTTAGAGGTTAATATTATGCCGGAAGTGACATTACAAAAGTACTAAAATAGAATATGGTTGGTCTCCCTTGGCAACTGTTGCTTTTGGGAGTCTTGGTAACATACCAGGCTTTGTCAGAAGATCAAGGTTGAACCAATATACATATATTATTGATGTGAATTTTAAAAGCCGCACAATCTAAAAAGGTTTAGGAAATAAATAATCGCTGTAGTTTTTAGAAGTCTGACTTATCAAGAACCATGTACAGTATCTATATGACTACCAGCTTTATCTATGACTTTTATGTCACCACAAAGTGTTTGCTGTTATGATGTGTTACCATATCAGTTTGTCCAATCTTACTTCTTCTTTTTAAGGAGAGGTTCTTGTAATACATGCTACTGTAAAGATGAGTTCATAAAGTCTTGATCCATTAAATATGGTTTAGTCTGAGTTTAATAGTTAGTAAAATAGTTATTAAAAATAAGATGAAATGTATTCTAGAGAATGTGGTGAATTTTAGTTAATTAAAAATGAAGCATTGCTAATCATAATGACTTGGTTTGTTAATGAAAGAGAATAAATTTGTTTGTATTAAGGGCTTATTGTCCGATCAACAGCTAAGGTCATTTACGGACGTGCCAGTTTTACTGGTGGAGGAAACCGGAGTATCCGGAGTAAACCACGACCTACGGCAAGTCACTGGCAACTTTCTTACACTAGCATGCCCGGGACAGAAATCGAACTAGGAGGTGAAAAGCTTATGATTACAAGTCGGCGACTTTAACTATTAGGCCACCGCGGCCCCTAATGAAAGAGAATAAAAAACAACAACAAAGGAATGAGTTTATACAACATTGATGACAACATATACAGTTATAAAGAAGAAAAAAAGTGGAAATAATTGCTTAAAAATCCCTAAATATTATACACCATTAAATTGTTTGTGTTAAAGGAAAAAGCAAATGTGGTTCAAATATTCTTTCAAGTGTTATAATGCACCCAGACATAAATATAAGTAAAGATTGTAAAATGATAGTATATTGTGTTTAAATTCTTATCAGGGCATGTAGTTGAAGCCATTGGAGTCAGATTCCCTTCAAATTGTTGATCGTTCTCCTTCAGTTCCTCTGCCTGAATGAGATACAGGATACATGACCTGTCTTAAAAACACACCAGGGTGCCTACGATAGTATTTAATTCAATTGTTGTATTTTAAACTTACTAGAATGCATAATTTTGTCAGTTGTTCCGCACTATTCTCAAACAAATTCTTTGTTAGGTTCAAGCAGTGTGGCGCTTCTAAAACAAGAATGTGCGGTAAAAAGACTAGTTGTTTTGTTGTTACAAATTACTGGTCATTAGCATTGTGTGGGGTTATTGACGCGAAGGGTTAAAGTTCATGGGCGGGTGATTTTTTTTCTCGCTCCTATAGAATGCATTTCCTTGCTACAGGAAAACATTTTGTGACGAGGAAATAAGTTTTGTGTCTCGTGCAGGAAGTTGAGGGTGTTTTCTTAGAACTTGGCAGGAAATTATGGATGCTTTCTCTCATTCTTAAGGTAAATTGACCTTTATAGTCTTAATGTTGCTTTCTTGCACTTATAGTTACCTGCTTATGCAGTAGCTAACAATGTAAAGCATATAATTGTACTGTATTATATATGTTAGAAGGGTTCTTGTTCAGTCTCAGCATTATACTTTAGCTTAATTGTGTCTAATGAATTCAGCAAGATGTTGTCTATATATAAACCAGGATGTTTAATATTTTGTGATTTGAAAATGTGATAGTGGTTGAACTTTTTCTTGTCATTAGTTGTGAGTTGAGAAATATGCTTACTATATCAGGTAAGTGGTTTTAAAGGAAAGAGTGAAATAAGGCTGTGGCACAGGGACAAAATGATAATTTCTGTTTTCATTTTTCAGTCAAATTTATGGTTCTTATAAATCACTTGAGCTGTGGGTACTTATAAATATCGACTGGGCTGGGTACTTATTAATATCCAATGAGATGTGGGTACTTATAAATATCGACTGAGCTTGGTACTTATTAATGTCCAATGAGATGTGGGTACTTATAAATATCAACTGAGCTTGGTACTTATAAATAGTGACTGAGCTTGGTACATTGTACTTATAAATATCAACTGAGTTGGGTACTTATAAATTTAGACTGAGCTTGGTACTTATATATTGACTGAGCTCGGTACTAATATATATTGACTGAGCTGGGTGCTTACATATTGACTGAGCTGGGCACTAATATATATTGACTGAGCTGGGTACTTATATTTATATTGACTGAACTGGATACTTACATATTGAATGAGTAGGGTACTTACATATTGACTAAACTGGATACTGACATATTGACTGAAATTGATACTTACACATTGAATGAGTAGGGTACTTACATATTGAATGAGTAGAGTTCTTACATATTGACTGAGCTGGGTACTTGTACATTGGTTGAGTTTCGTATACACACATATATGTTGACTGAGCTGGGTATGTACATCTACTAAGCTATATATTTTTGCAATATTTGCTTTTGCTGACATCATGCAGTTAAATACACCAAATTAAGTAATGATGATATAAATTGTTAAGATGATTGTTCACAATCTTATTTCAGTTGAAAGCTTTAATTCACTACCTGTATATGAAATATAGATATATATTGCTGTTAATCTTTTTAAACTTGAAATCATATATGCTTCAATGAGTTATAAAAGATACTATAGTGTGACAAAACATGATTATGCAATTTTCATTGATTTTGGCTGTGAAGGTTCTGTATAGTTTAATAAGTGCTAAAACTATTTTTGTGTCTACATTTATTTGCATGAAAATATTCATATATCATCATAATAGACTTCAGTTGGGAAAATCCTTTATCCAGTAAGTTGCCATTGCATATATAACTTACTAATTAAAATTAATTGATCACTTTATTAATGACTTTTTATGCGAGACATTAAGTTAAGGAAACAGAGGCCAGTTCATTTTTAATTAAAAACACATTAGGCATTTAAAAGCAATGTGAAGTCATTCTCCCTCCATTTCCTATAGTGGAATAGAAAAGAAAAGAAATTTATTAATTACTTATTTTTATGACAAAGACTCATTTGTGAAGACCTAATGACAGGAAAAGCCATATTTAGGGATTGGTAAAATCTACCTTTTGTGACAAGGCAGTAAGTATTTCAAAGGTTGCAAATTTGGTTTAATATAAGCTTGCATGCAAACTGAACCTTAAAGTACAGTGTACTGGGAACCAAAGTTATTGAATGTCATATAGTACAGTTCTTTCAAAATTACTGAAGCCTAAAAAAACGGGGGTGCTTGTGTTTGTGTCACAATTGTGGTTTAAAATTAGCATTCTTTCGCAGAAATGAGTATATATATATATATATTAGAAGGTTGCAATGTGATATTTGGAACCTGTGACTGGTTTTTTTACTATGAAGATATAAGAGAGTTTCATAGGAGTTACAAATTACTGCTTCTCCCTTTGTATGTGGGTGTCTGCTTTATTGTATTATCTCCCCTTGCTTTGTTTTATTGTATTACCTCCCCTTGCTTTGTTTTATTGATTGTTATCTATCCCACCTTTATAAACGAAAAGATATGTCCTTCTTTAGAAAACTTAAAGGAAATAAATATGAAAGAGTTTGTAAATACCAAAAACTTACTCAGCAGACCGGTATGCTGAATTTTAAAGAAAATACAATCTTAAATGAATTTCTTTAAAAAATTATACATTCAGCTTTCGTCACTAAAGATTGATCATCCTTTGTCCTTTAAACTGATGCACATACCCGGACAAGAATCGTGTTAAAACATATAAAAGTTTATGTCAATGCATCACTGTCGATTTTATGGGTTTTATATCAAAATGTCGAGCAGTGGTTTAATCAATGTAAAGTAATTAAATCAGCCTTATCACAATACACACACTGTAAAGTTGCGTGATAGAAAATCGGTGTTGTTCACCGCAGTGCCAGGACATGTCTCTGCTCCTCAAAACTTGTGTGTTTTTTCTGTAATTGCTAACGGATGTTGACGATTGTCTTCAAGATTGTGAGAGAAATGTTGTTGATCTTTTTCTAAGGATTTTTTTCATAGCTGGGTGAAGGCCAGGTATGTATAATTGGGTTTGACTTTTGATTGATAGACATTTTTTCCATATTGGCTATATTTGCAATCATATGGCTTGAGATATTAAGACTCAAAAACAAATATATATATAGTAGTATATTATGCTCTTTGTAAAAGTTAATGGCATTGTACCTGCTTTTATAAGGCAAATGCAAGGTTTTAATGCAATATTATCTTTCAAAGTGTAGAATGTGAACGTTTTCCTCTGTTAGATTTAATCTGCATGATGTAAACAGGATTGAGACCAAGGTCTGTCTGATATTAAGTTGTTACTTCGATAGAATGATCAATGTGTGCCAGAAAACACAGGAAACCTCAATGCCTATCAAATAAATCTGTTACAATGCATTGGTTGATTGAAATTTACACTTGCATATTTTGAATTATCAAGTAGTTTTTCTCTTGCATGTAAATCTATATTTGCATGTAACATCATATTGTGTCACGAGATTGGACAATTTGAGTTTTCATATTGTATTAAAACTTCAAGTCTCATACTGATATTATTCCAGTTACAATACTCAGGCTAGAATGATTTGTGTGATGCAGAGTTAGTACATGTATGTGAATATTCCATTACCCCAAGCTATAAGCGGATGATTGCAACAAAAACCCTATTCTATTGATTTTTGATTTGCTCCTCCATCTGGTAGTTTTTAGTTGGTATAAGTCCCGGATCAGGGAATTGTGTATCACATGCAGGCTTGATGTGATCATCATGACTTGGGTTGTTCGCGTGTCACTAGAGTACACCTGTTGATGACAACGTCCACCAGAGAAGAGATAAATTGCATTATTATCCATTCTCTGGCTAATAGTATTACATTGTATTCATGCACATGTTTTTAAGTCTAGGAACAGCTTGTCGAGTGATGCGTGTCTATACCACATTGACAACCTTGATTTACTTCTTGTAATTTTACTTTTCAACATATTTAGTCATGTGCAAGGTTTGATAAGTATGCAGTAATTTTTAGAATGTATCAAATTTTAGTCTTCTAGAATTTGTTCCCTTCTTTATAAAAGTAGTGATATATTACTTTCAAATCTAATAGGAAATTGAATGTGTTAGTTGTCTTTTAAAAGTAGTGTTGTATCCGTGACCATGCAATATCGATGAGTTAAAGTTGTCTTTTACAAAGGACAGAGTGCCATTGTTAGTAATCCTCAATTGCAAGGACATAAAGTGACATTAACATATCATTTTGCAGAAAATGGACACATCACTAATTTCTGGTGAAGGCTCCTGAAAGAAACTTCCAGAATATTAGCTAAGGTTTTCATACCATCATGAGGAGCATCTATAACAGTGCACTGTCAACAAATGGATGCAGCATTCTATAACAGTGCACTGTCAACAAATGGATGCCTTTTGATTTGTGTGGCCTAGCTAACAGAACAACAAGTGCACCCATGTATTTTATGTCTAAAATCTGGTCATTCAGGACTGCCTTTTAGTATCCAGAGGTCAAGATAGACATTTAAAGGTTCCAGTAGTCAGCACAGCTGTATAACTTGAGTGCTGTGTGGTCAACAAGGCGATATAGAATTACACAAATTCAAAAGGACCTGAAATGGAGCTGGCCATTAATCTGTCAGGGTCATAGTGATAATGTTCACAATGGTCAACCTTGTCAGGGTCATAAGTGATAGTGTTCACAATGGCCACCTTTGGAAGAACTTTGTTTCCCCTTGACCACTGGATGGAAAGGACATCAGATATAAACTAAGTGTATGCAGTGTTCTAATAAAATGTTGAAGGACAAAGATGTTTCCAGGGGTATATGTGTGTGTTTGTTAGCGAGTACTTTTAAAAGAAAATTGTTGAGAATTTATTGAGCTAAGAAAAAATTTCTTAAACATTACTTAATGACCTCGCTCTGCAATAATTCAGAATATATTATGGTATTTTTGATTAAAGTATTAAATTAAAATACAGCCAAGAGTGCTTAGATTTGTGAAGTAAAAGACTTTCTGCTATTTCTCCTGGGTACCTTTTATTACAACAGTTTGTAACAGTTGATGGAATGGAACTCGATTTAGATCTTCTTTACCCTGATCTTATTAGAATAAACTCTTCCATTCTTTGATCTGGGTCATGCCATTGTAATGTTGAGAGTTGATGGGGTTAATATGACATCAAGTAACACCAGTGTGTGGTACATAGCAGCAGGCAAGGATTTGTGATGAAGCACAGTACTTTAGGACAGGGCAGTCTGTCTCTACTTAACCGTTGTTCTGGTATATATGCGTACATAGTAAGTCTCTTGGATATTGATCTGTAGTGGGAACACGTACAGCAAGCCCGACAGCTAACTTCTACAAACATTTGGGACTTGCTACATGAAAGCTCTTTAATTTACCAATTTCTCTCGATCACTTCACTAACCGGAAGGCAGTGAAAAAACAGTTTGTTGCTTGTGCCTTTTTATTCTGTGATTAATCAGATAAATGTCATTGTGAGTATATCCTGTGTTAACCTGTTAGCAGAATTGCAACGTTACCAACAGAAAGGAGTACATGTATTCTTTGAAAAATACAGGAAAGGAGTTTGGCTATTTTGGACATATACACTTTGTTGCTACATTTATTACACTTTGAATCTATTCAGTCCCTTATAATTAACACCTGTAAATATGTAAGTATAAGTAATTCATTCTTTAATCTTTTCTCTTTTCAGTTGAATAAAGTCGGACTGGACAAAGCTGTTAGCATTTTGGACTTGATATTGCACAGTGCCAGTCAGCTGTACAGCGTAACTTTAGCACCGTCTGAAGACTTCTTGACACTAGCTGTGCAAGCATCCTCCAATATCATCAGTGCTACGTCCCAAAATGCAGTGGACCATTCTTCCGAGTCCTGGTTTTATAAATCATCACTCACAAAGTCTATTAGCACCTTGGAGGGATTGCTGCAAGTAAGTAACCTCCATCTTGCATTGTATGTAGCATCGTTAAGAAAGTTTGGTTGACAATTGGAACTGCTACAGATATGTGACCTTTTTATTTTAAGTTGTATTTGGAAGGTGGGGGAAAAAAGGAAATTGGGAGCATAAAATAAAAATCTAATTTCTAAAAAAAAGGAACTGTACAGAATTATTGAATTACATGAAAATATTAATAATCTCAATCTTGTAAATGAATTGCTAAGTATAGATATTTTAAAGGCCTAGTGTCTCTTTCTCTCTTTCTTTCTCCATTTGTTCATAATTATCATCTTCTTCCTTTCATATTTTATTCAAAATCCTAATTCATGTTTATAGTTAAGACTTGCATCACTTTAAATTTGAAAAAAAATAGAATTATGTACAATGAAATTATTGAGGCATAATGCATACAAAATAGACTCTTTATGCAATAAAACATCCCATTGAAAACTGAGTACATCTTCTAATTGAAAATTATCAAGATTTACATAATAAACAGCTGAATAATATACAATGATTTTATGCTAGCTGTAATACACTTGAGAATTCTTTAGCAGTGTCAGTGCATTTAAATTCTTTAGAATCTAACGTATCAATGATTTATTAGAAATTCCGTTTGCATTAATTGTAAAACTGAAAGCTCTTGATGAAATATTTATATAGTGATTTAGATGGTGGAAATATATATTTTGCTCATGGGGATTTCCAGCATCTGTTACTGATGTACCTACTCAACACATCATATATTATAAGTCGTAGAGATACTTTGAATTTTGTGTAATTTATGATGTAAGTGCATACACTTTATATCTAAACATTCTTCTGTGTATAAAATTATATTAATGTTTGAATATCAGTGTATTCTAAAATGAAACAGTTTTATTTGAATTTAATTGGTGTCAATTTTCAATTACTTCCCAAAATCATGTTCATGGTCATTGAACTATGCGCATTTGATAGAGATCGCTTCAGGCAAATGTAAAGCAAGTATGCCATCTGATAAAATGAATTTGTTGTCACAAGAAAAAAAGCCTGTTACCGTGTTTAGATGGCAAATGGTGCAGTAAGCCCATGAAACATGTTGTGAATTGATTCAAAGGCTAATTCCTTATTATTATGCTAATCATTGTGAATTGAATAAGAAAGAGAAATAAGTGCCGACCAGCTTTAAGCTAAATGCTTTTAAATTAACAATTAAGTGTCGGCCCATGTTGAAGCAGCTTTTGACAAGAGATTAGCTCGCAATCAATATTGGCGTAAATTTCAGTGTAGATTCCTAGCGTCAGGTTCAGTGGCTGTAGTAGGCTACCTTTAAAGATACTACTACTCATAATCATTAATTACAGTACAGTAACAGATGTCATTATATTTAACTATACCCCGATCAAAATCTCTTAATCGCTTTTGTAAACATTGATTATTCCTGATTTCTTCTAAAACGTTTTAATGCTGTCTAGAAACTATTGCTTTGCAGGGCTTCATATTTCCTAGCACTAATTACAAACTTCAAACTGCCATATTTTTTTTCCCAATTGTCGTAGGTTTTACTGGATAAAAAGCTTCATTAACTAATTGATATGTCAAACCCAAATTTGAAATGTCCTTTTGTGTGTACTGGAACATTATGTTCAGGTATGTCCAGGATTACTTGGTGATTAGTTCAAAAGAAAAACCTTTTATTTTCTATTTCCTTCATTCTGAAGCAGGGAAATTCATTTGTTGCTTAGCAACCATAAAAACAAAACACTGAAATTGAGAAGGACATTAAGATTGCTATTATACAAAAGTGGTTGTCAGGATAAAACATCCTTCAGTGCTTGTTGTTATTATTATGCCGAGTATGTCAAATTACTACTAATTCCAAACTTTTGTGATTTAGTTTTTCAAATTAATTTTCTGTTTTTGTTCATCTTAACAGCATTGCTTCCTGTTCTAATATTTTGATGACATCACATTCTTGTTACATCTTCAAAGCTGCAATAACTTTAAAAGTGTTTCTAACAATAAGACTAGTATGACAGAGTTATTTTTGTGTGTGGAGATTTGATTTCCATTTGAGCTCAAATTTTTTTGAAAATGGAAAAATTAAATTCTTTTCCAATTTCCACCTCCAAAGGTCTTTTTTGATATATTAGAAAGTCAACGTGAAAGTACAAACAAAATCCGTCCATATTAGATTAAACATCCTAACATTCTGTTACAGTAGCTTTTATTGCATTTCTAAGGATTTAAAGATTGGTTTTTATGAGGTTGATAAAAATCCCTATTTTAATAGCATTACCCTAGACTCGCATTGCAGAATGCATGAAAATTTCCACAATAGGATGACAAACCCGCTCTCACTGGACAGGCTCTCACTGGACACGTGAGAAATGATTTAAATTGCAGCTATAATATGCCTATCACTCTGGATAGACTAAAGTATTGCTGTCGTCCACTTGTTGAAGAAACTGACAAGACAGAATTGATGACTTATTAATTGTATCAGCTGAGACTATTGTATTACTTCAGATATTTCAAATTATATGATACACATGGGCGCCATTTGGCGGTGAAGTGCTTTGCTGACAATTTTGACAATGCTCGACAGTTGTGTACTTAAAGGCTGTTGTTGCCATGTCAGAGAATCCCCCAGCGGTTCTTTTGTTGTTCATTGTCAACAAATCAATTAATGCATAAGAGTAAATCTGATTAGCTCATAATTCAGAATGATAGATGTCGAGAAGAGAGGATACAATGTTTAAGCCTGTTGGGTTTATTCCCGACGAGAATATCACTCAATGAATGGTTATAATACAATTCCTTTGTCGCTGGCCATGATGTAGTTAAATACTGGCAGTGTGCTATAACACAATCGGAGGATCATGTCGAGAAGATATTCATTCTTCATACACAATAGTCTGACAATGTGAAGATGACTCTTTAGTGCATTTTGCTTGCAATGGTTGTAGTATTGCATTGAGTTGATCAAGAAATGTTTTAGTTTAATGAGATATTAACTGCAAATTGTGAGTAGTAGTCAGGGAAGATTTTTCTCTCGAAAGAGCTGTGAATAAGTCCATGAATTCTTGCAGTTCATTAATTTTCTATAATTCCCTATTTTGTACATGTATCTTGCAGTCTAAGTTCCTACATCTGTTGTAACTCTGCCACTGAAGTTTTACAGACAGGTCTTGATTTATATTTTGAAACTTGGAATTTTTGAGAAGAAAACAAATTTACGGAAGCTTACAATTCTTCATATCATAGTTTTGGAGAATGGGCATGCAATATTCTGCAGTGAATGAGGGAATGAGCAACAGCTAAACCAAGATGTCATCTTGCCATAAACTGGAAAAAAATTAATTCTTGATCATCAATGTCTATCTTTTTTTTGACAGAATGAGCTTTCAGTCCACACAGTGGGAGAAGAACCAATTAAAAAGGAAGCAAAATTTGTTGTTGCCATGGCAGCAAGGTTCAATGTCAAGGACACACCAACTCTGCAGCTTGACCAATCAAAGTTTGTTTTACCAAAGGACATGGAGTCCATCCTTCAGAAGACAGTCTCTAATTGGACAATAACTGACAGTTTCTCTGTTCATAAGGATTGTTATCAAGTTCACATGACGAACTACAGGAAAAATCCATTCACATTTGTTGACAAAGAAAAGTTCAAGGTAAGACATGTGTATGCACTGACTTTGCTATTGACATTATGGTCGAAGTATTAATTGTCCCCTGCTTTTCGAAGAAAATAGGGGAAT
>JAUMGZ010191199.1:539-13234 GCA_032359645.1 Pododesmus macrochisma | reverse complement strand
AGATCTACGCTGCTCCCGTTATTTGGATATCGCATCGCAGGGTAGATCTGAGGAACACCAATTGTTAAGGTCGTTGGTGTGACCCAAAAACTTAATAATTATGAATATTTATGAGATATTTAGACCAATCAAAACCCACCTTCTATGCGATCGTTGGGATTGAGCGTCAACATAGCTACCTTGCTTACCGACGAAGCGATGATCAAAGCAATTGAATGAACGAAAACCCACACTGTACATAAATGCTACCTCTACAGCACACTCTGTGGGAGGTTTTGGGACCATTTGTCTCCATTTTTAAGCCAGTTTAACCATATAAACAAGGTTCCTAGTTTTGAAGCGCACGTCAAATGATGACGTCATAATGATAAAAACGTTATATATATATTGGCGCCAAAATTCTCAAACACACCGACGATTCTGTAGGCGCTTCGCTGATTGGCTGCTTTGAAAGGTCACGCCAACAACCTTAACAATTGGCATTCCTCAGATCTTCCTAGCGACATCCCGGGAGCAATAGGCAGATCTGGTTTTGGTCAGATTGGTCAAAGCCTAAGACGTTAAAATTAGGCAATCTTCTCGCTCTCTGCTAAACACTCAACATTACTGAGTAGGAGAGGAACTGGTTGGCTCGGTGTTAGAATAATGTGACTCCGTCTCGATATGACCTATACATGAGTTAAAGAGACGACAAACCCCAATAAACAATCAAACTATCGATCAACCGAAACATACATCATGCATTTGTCCATTTCTAAGTACAATCGATCCAAATATTTATTTATACCTTACAGTTCAATCAGAGGTCGTCCTACCCAATTCACAGCTATATTTACTGAGGTCGAGTGAAGTTTAACCAATAGATTATTTTTACCACAACATCAAAGCTTAAAAGTAACTCCCTGGGTGCGTTATACATATCTCTTCGCATCAAACTTTTATTATTAACAGAATATCATTAATTTTATAACAATGTTATTACCCTTTAGAAAAAGCTTTGCATGATTAATATCAGTTAATAGATATGTTTCTAAAGACATTTGATATAACAATTTAATAACAATACAGAATGCGGTGACTACTTTAAATGTTAATGAGGCTGCTACTTTATTGCTATGTTATATATAAGTTTCTTCTGCATGGTCTAATCTTCAATTTATCTGGTTAAACTATGTTTATAAACATCACACACATCTTAAAAAGCACCAAACATTAATTTACTACTTATAACATGTAGATATATACAACAAACGTCCACATATACAACTCTGGTCTCTTCTGCTTACTTCTGGACTCGCTTTAGGACCACCAGGTGACAACATATATTACCATCCCAAATATTTAACAGAACGAACATTCATCTTGATGAGTTCACTATTGAGCAATTCAACTTAACATAAAAAGCGGAGAAAATCCATTGGAAGATTAAATAAAAATATTATTAGGTAAATAAACGATCGTATGACTGACTCTTAGTTGTTTTATATTAATCATATATCCATATACAAGATAACTGATATAAAGGGAACAGATCCAACTAAGAACTGAAGTATAAACCAGTGGCATGCACAAGGGAATTGCTAAAAGGGTTTTTATCGTTTAACAGGACGTTTCTACATGCATGTAGAACTAATGAATTGCTTTTTATTGTTAACATTATAAACTATTTATTTGCTCGTGATACATAATGCACAGACACTAAAGAAGTTTGAGGTGGCTGTCTGTGTGTTTGTTGTGATTTCCGCTAATGTTTTGCAATATGTTGTTACCTTTTAATTAGCATGACGGACGCATGAATATTGACATTGCATGTAAACTAATTCATGGATTTCAGGTTTTTCCTGATAATTTTAGTTAAACATAACATAATGAACACATTAATAACTGATTAATCTCTGATGACGCCGCACTATGCGGTGAAACAGGTAGACCTTATAAATTGACGTAATCAACATCGGTTGAGCTGTAGTCTATTTTACCTCATTTACTATTGACGCTTATAAAAAAGTGGGTTTTTATTGGAAACAATTGAAATATAACTGCACGTCGAAAGGGCAACGTTTGTTTTACTGCTGTCTTACAGTATACGACTTTAATTGAATAAAACGCCGTAATTAATTACTTATAATTGTTTGTTAAAAAGAGGAATATATATACAACAACACAAACGTATCAACTCATCTTTGATTGCCAGTTTATCAAATCGGTTAACAAGTAATCCAGGTAAGAGACAAATCATTTTATTACAATCAACCTGATGTACACAACTTCATGAAATTGATTATTATGTACCCCGCAATTCAAATTGAATATCTGTTTAACTCATAACTCGTTAAATATATAATCATTTGAACTTTTAACAAAATAATTATTATGTTTAAGTATTAATTAAAAAAAAAAAAAAAAAAAAAAAAGAGAAAAAGAGCCTTATCTTTGCATTATATTTAAGATTATACTGAAGATTAGCCGACACAAGAAGTTTAGTTTAACGTAAATTTTACGAATTCAAAATCAATGAAAGACCAACCAATTGTGTTAGCTATTAATATTTTTGAGCACCAACGTTAACGATTCCTGAACCTTAGTTTTATGTATATTCGAAACAAGATGCTCATATTATGAACTACTCTTCGGCTTCTTTAAAAGTTGCGTAATTTAACGAAATTTTATTTGGTATATACCAGAATGTCTGTATTCAACACATATATCTAGATAGAAATGAAAGACTGAGCAAGTAAATTCAAATGAACATTACGAATAATCGTACATGTTTTTGTGTGTGAATTAACAACTCTTCACCACATTGAGGATTTCAAAGTTGGTGTTTATCGTGAAGATCGCACTTTCCTTCCAACGATTGCTAAATAGACCACCTTGTCGATAATTCAAATTTGCAAACTGAAACAAGCCTCAAATACATATTCTAGCGGAAGAAAAATAAGATTTTTTATAACTTAAATTCAAATTTGTCAAAAGATATATAAGACATTTCATTGCAGCTATGTTTAACAATCAATGTGATTTGTAACCAGTACCTCCCGTATAGTTCCAGGAATAAGCGTACGACCAAATGTAGTTGTATTTGGTTCACAAATAGTTAAGTTCAAAGTAAATAGTAAATCGAAAAACCAAGACGATATTCCAAGGCCGTATGTCAATGGACATTGGCAAACAATAAGAAAACGTGGGACGCACACACAAAAATAACCAAATATACATTCATTAACTAAAAATGAAAACATCACGAACTTCGATTAAAAAACTAGAAGCGAAACCAGGTGCTAGCGATATGGTAAGCGTTTCCTGCTTCACATGTGTTTAAGTTATGGGGTCAAAATGCTAGTATATTATGTGTGCACTGAATCACAGCGCAAGTAATGTATACAATAATGACCATAATAGATTTATTATTATCAAATGTGTGTTTAAATGTTCGCTTTTCTAATCAAGATTTAATATACAGTTTATTAATTTATGTTTTAACTTATATTCATAACTTCTTTTGGAACCGTTGTCAAATCAAATGTTTTTAACCGAAAATTACATAATTTATTCATCTCGTTATCAATAAAAACCTTCTGAACGCACTAAGAAAACCTGTTTTGATGTACTGAGTTTGTATTTTGCACTGTTTTGAGAGTGTCCCGGACATGTTTGTATTTTAAATGAATATGTTGACACATGCCTATGAAGTAGTAAATATGAAAAATAAAGACGATTTTCTAAAGCCGTTAGTCCCTACACACAGAGCATATGAACTTATGACCGTAGAAGGAACTACTTTTGGACAAAATCACGATGTGTTGGATGAGTTAAGTTGAACGCTTGATATTCCTTTTACTGTCTCAACTACGCCATTGTATTCCAATGGACATTGTTATCGTAAATCTTTCTGTATTGGTAGCTGTCTTTTTAATATGTTGTGATATTGTTATGTTTGATTTGCCCTATGATATGTGTAAGTGCCCCTCCGTCCTTTAGTATTGTAGCTTTGATTAACAAGGACTTGTCTATTCTAAATTCCAAGATTTGTTTTCTCTTAAGCGTTCATTAAGTGACGGAATGATGGAATGCGGGACGATGGTGGCTCACACAGAGTATTGGCTCTTGCCTTTTATAGATATTATATTTATTGACGACATGTTTAACTTTGCAATTTTGTATCAGCCTTTTCCTTGGTTGTTAACTAGGTTTTTCTTTGTAAAAGCATCCTCAATCTTTTTTCTTTCTTTTCAACCTACATCGAATTCATTGTGAGACTTTACTGCTACAGGTGGTCTGAGTTGATCGCAGTGTTCATAGAGCGAAGATGAATTATGAGAGCTTTATAACCACCTGTTGTTTGGTTGTGTGGATAAGTTTATTGTGGGCGTCTTATTCCGAGGGTAAGTATAGCATTTGTGTATCGTCCACCTGCCACTTCTACAACTTGATAAAACTTGATAAAAGGCATAATAACGTATCAAAAAACAAATTAAATCACCGTTTTTAAAAGAGTTTATGGTTCATGGTTATAATTAGATAATTCATTTTATGAAAATCAAGTGTTTATTGATATTAAAGTATTTCGAATGCAAATAGATTCGGTTATGTGACGCAAAGAGATAATGATTAATATTGTGTAATATATGAAGAGAATAAACAAACATACAATATGTATGGATTTCCTGATACTGCATATTATTCAACACGCTTAAAAAAGACAAACAATCCAAAGTTCAAGTAGTCTTTATATGTATATTGACAAACTATATACATATATGTATAATAAAAGTTCGTGATATTCCTTTTTTATTTAATATTTGTATCTTTATTCTGTTTTCTGTGCGCGTCACACATTTCCCTTTTGTTTGTTTGTCCATGGAATACCGGCTTTTGAAAATCGTCTTGGTTTTTCGTATTTACTACTGTACTATTCTCTTTATATTTAGGTTGTGGTTCTGTGGTTTTGACTGATCCGACGGGCAATTTTACAAGTCCTAATTATCCGCATAATTACCCAAACAACAGCGCGTGTGAATGGAGCATCATAGTGTCAGCCGCCAAAGTGATACGACTCACGTTTACCAATGTGGAAATTGATTCAACTAATGACACTGATAAAGTCGTTGTCTATGATGGACCTAAAGGTACCACACGGCGAATTCTCATGTAAGATATCTTCTTTGATATTCCGATTATTTTAAGTTTGATAGTGTCGTTACGTTTCTTATCAATTTCAAATAAAACCAGGACACAGATATATTGATGCTTGTAACTGTTTACTTACATTAAATAGAGAACAAAGCCGGGTATCTGTGATTCATCATACAAATGTTCTATATAGACCACGCATCGAAACAGATTAAAATTAACCTAGAAATGTTTGCATAATACACAATAGGCAAATAGTGTAGGCATCATAATCTTGTCTCTCGTATTTAATGAACAGTGAGTAAAGTCAAAATGTCTTCTGTTGTTAATCTACCATTTAATATAATCTTTTAAAAGATTCTACCTAAAGTTTGAACTATTTAGCCTACACTGGCAGTCGTAGCTGCCGAAACGTAGACGTAATAATTGTTAGTATACTTATAATATTGTTAAAAAGAAATAAATAAGTAGTAAATGCGAAATTAAATTATTAAAATTGTGGATACTCACGATCTTAGCTATGTTAAGAAGGTATCTAATCTTTCAACAAAAAAGCGAAAATAACAGTTCATATTTCATTTTTAAATTCTCAGACAGCAATACATTACAAAAAATTAACAAGACACAAGACATCAATTGCAGAGAAAACATACAAGTTGAAAAGTCATTCTTATTTCATCCATGAATGTTCTTGCCAAGGCCGAACCAAACGTTTGGTTGCCGCAGTGATGCTTGGATTTTACACAACGAATTAGTCTCAAAATAAATAAGAAATAAACAAAATAATTGATTTTTTTCAGTGATAAAACGGCAAAAAGGTGTAATTCGAAATATACAGTTAAAATTCAGAGATACAATGTATATTCCGTTATATAGTTAACGTTGGTTTTTGAATATAGTCTTGATTTTTCGTATTTACTACTTTACTAAAGGGATTGGCATTTTTCTCATGTAGCTCTCTGGGGGCCGCGTCGGCCTAGTGGTTAAAGACGCCGACTTGTAATCATAAGAGCCTTTCACCTTCTAGTTCGATTCCCGTCCGGGGCGTCCTAGTGTGAGAAAGTTGCCAGTGACTTGCCGAAGGTCGGTGGTTCTCTCCGGGTACTCCGGTTTCCTCCACCAGTAAAACTGACACGTCCGTAAATGACCTTAGCTGTTGATCGGACAATAAGCCCTTAATACAAATTAACAATCAAACTCTCTTTGTATCTTAGGCTAGAAAGATGTCCTCTCTAGTTCATACATATGTTCGGTTCTCCTTGTACTTATGCCCATTTTAGTGTGAATTCGCGCATATATATATGATCTTTGTAATTTTTTCCTTATGAATTTACTGTAAATTGTGTTCATCAAGGGATATTAATGCACATTCATCTCGAATGTTCTTATATAGTGACGAGTGAGTAAACATGCGTACGATTGAAACAACTATTAGTGTACCATGCATTACAATTGTTCTAAATGTAAGTTAAAGGACTAGAAATAAGGCTCCGCCCATTTTTTGTGTGTGGGAGGAGTTCACTTGACACAATAGAAGAGAGTGTTGTAATAGATGTGTCTAAGGCGGGAATAAGAGTCCAGAGAAATGGACACAGGTAAACTCTTTAAAAATATAACCTTATTTAGTGGTGAACTATACAGGTAAGACATTTACATGTTAACTATAAATCCAGGTGAACACCACATGTGTTAGGGATTAGCCTAACACTGTAAGTTATTATACAACCTGTCAAATATCATTTATTTAACTCTGTATATATATAATCGTGTGCCCACCACTTTCTGAAGTTGGCCTTTAATTAAAATAAATTCATTCATTTCACTGGAAAATCCATAATTAGCTTTAGTGCTGTTGAGTTCAATATTTATTTTATGACCAAAAATAGATACCATGTTTCCCTAAAAGAGATAACTAGCTAGCAATTTGATCCATGTTTATTTATTTCCCCCAGGTTGCCATCTAACCGTACACGAATAGATGTGGAATCCTCCAGTAACAAAGTGTATGTTACGTTTACCAGTGATAGTAAGCATACAAAGAGAGGTTTCCATGTAGCATACCAGAGTATTGACTCAACAGGTACGAATCGACTGTGCTTAGATAATTATTTTCTATATTTGCCATCGCATGACAATGCCACTATATATCCAAACCGAATTCAGTTGGCATTCATATCGCCTATGAATGCCATCACTCATTGATTATCGTTATGTTTTTCATTGCTTATCGTTTAGTTTCTCGTTTCTTATCGTTTTTTTATACTTAAAATAGGAGATATGAATGCCAACTGAAATCAGTTCAATGCTTAACACAAAGTTCCTTTTGTCTCACAACTCCGCAATGATTTGCGTAAATTGATTATCATATTTACAAGCTAATCAGAACCATGGAAAAGGTATATTCAAAGTTGTTTATTTTTGTCTTCACTTTTGACTAGGCAAACCCACCAGATAATAAATTTTATTAAGGAGGCATGACTCAGGTTGCATTTTTGTATTCCTACACTTGGGTGGTTGCCTTGCAGGTGGCCTAGCCCCGAGGGTAGCCATAACCCATTAGCATTTGCTTCCGAACACATGTTCTACAACGGGGTAATTCACACAGAGTTTTGGCTTCTTCCTCTTATAAATATCGTATTTATCGGAGGCATGATTCAGGTTGCATTTTTGTATTCAAAGCTGTTAAAAAGAACATTGGTTTTGACGTTCGCCGCAACAATCAAGATAACATAAAAATAAATAGTTTCACATCTTTCATTCCAAAAAATGGCAGAATTCTTGTTTTCTAGCCTACAATTTTTAATCTTTGTTCATAATTTTGTTATATGAGAAAATCCCTATATCATTTTTGGCGGTGTGTTATTATGAATGTTCCAGTCTCGTGCAAAACGTTTGCAACGTGATCAACTCGATTGGAAATCGGAAAACAAATGTTAATACAATCACTCATAAATAACTTTATAACAGTCGCGCGTGCACGCACACACACACACACGCGCGCGCGCGTTCTAGGAAAATAACTTAAACATCTATAATATAAGATAGACATATCATCAACATAAAGATCTTATCTTCTAATTATAAAAAGGAAGTCATGAATAATGCATTATGAACGACATGTGATAACTGACATCAAATGAATATGTGGCACAAAGGCTGAATCAAATGTATTATATCGTTGCAGTGTGTGGAAGACATGTTTTAACACAGAACAATGGATCGATTTCTAAAGATTCCGATTTTGCGTCTGATATAAAAGCCTGTTTCTGGCATATTGTTTTAGCTGACTCTCAACATTTAATTGAGATATATAGTATTGAAGTTTCCTTTGGATCTATAGACTTTTTTCTGAGAGAAGACGAGTATGGACCCTTAACAGCTCCCCAATTTCAAACGTAAGTCAATACACTGTTTTACAATACAATTGTGAATTGTACCTCCCCTTGGCGCTGTAGCTTTTATTTACCGAGATCGTGTCTACTCTATATTCATTTTCTACATAGCGACTACTGATAACAGCTGCTTCGAAGTTAGATCTGGAATTCGGAACAGGGGTGTCTCAGACAAAATATCGGCTCCTTACTGTTGTAAATATTATATTCATTGGAAGCATGTTTGAGATTGCATTTTTGTATTACACGTAACCTATTGTTTGAAAAACTTACCTCATCAATTAACATAGATACTTTTCTTAATTCCGGGATTATTTTCTTATACATGAATCTAGTTCATGTAGTTTAAAAGTTACTTTCTGGTAGTTGTTTTCAGCCATGTCGTCAGAATCGTTGAAATATCAACGAGGAACACTTCTGGCCTAAATATAAAGTATGTCATTTATAATTATTTATTAAAATAAATGAAGCATTTTAGGAATTTATACACGAAGGATTTTTATAATCATGATGTCATGTGCGTCAAAATATCACAAAAATGTACATCCTTCCATTCCCAAGGAACACATATCTCTGCATTACTTTCGTCTTTTGTTTAAAGAACAATGGTCATGGCTGACGATAAACATTATGGCTGAATAATTTTTATAAAAAGTTGTATTGGTATATGATTTAGTTCAATGTACATGGGTATATCATTTTTGCGATATAATGTCATAACATGGATTTGGGGTAGAAATTAATAAGTTTTGATAAGTTCAATATTTTCAACAAGTATTTAAAATATTTCTATGTTTCCGTTTCCTTATTTGTACAAAAAGAATGAAAATATTCATTGTGAATATCTATCAAAAATGGATCGTGTTCGTGGTGGTAGATAACAACAAATTAAATATTCAAATCGTTGACTTACTGATATATTATCCTGATCAGTGATACATTTTGAAATCAAGAATACGTATGCATGTATTTATCGTACTTAGACATTTGTGTATTGCTTTAGCCTCAAATGTGCAAAAGGGGTACCTCACACAGAGTATTTGCTCTTTTCTTTATATATGTATATATTGTATTTATTGATGGCATTTTTTTCAGTGGTTAATTCTGTATTCTTATCACTTGGATGGTTGCTTCTGCTGATGACTTTGCCCCGCGAGAGATTGTTTCCTGGTAGAATTTGGCTTCCGAACTTTATTATACTAAACTATTGCTGTGTTTGAGACACTCTGTCATTTATTCCTGGTTTAGTAATGGACTAAAAAAACTGTAAATCGAAAAACCAAGACGATATTCTAGTCCGTAAGTCCTTGGACAATAGAAAACAATAAGAACGTTTGACGCACACAGAAAAATGAACCAAATGTATAATTATTAACTAAAAATGGAATTATCACGAACTTCTATAAAAAAACTAAAAGCGAAACCAGGTGTTCGCGATACGGTAAGCGTTTCCTGCTACACATATGTCACCCGTCGCGATGTCTCCGTGTTATTCCGGTGTATAGTAACCTTTTAACACTGGTAAAAAATACGCAAGTGTCACCATAAGAAAAAGTCACAGTTATGGTGACGAAAGAGCTTAAAAGGATACAGTCCAACTTAACTGTATTCAAAAGTGTGTTTAACGATAGTTCAGCTATTTCATTATTGTAAGGCAGTCAGTCCGTCTGTCTGCCATTTGATAATATTAAATTATATATAAATTATTAAATTACCTTTGCTGATGAGGACTGGCATGTCCCAAAAACGTGTCCAGAAGAATACTTAAGGAAATCCTTTTGTGACTGGCAAAACAATTTTAAAGTATTGTTTCATGTGATTTTGTCCTCTACTGCCATCCCCTTTGGCTTTGTAGCTTTGATGTTCAGTGGTTTTGTCTATTACAAATAATGTAGATTTTTTTTAAACCGTCCATTGATAACGGTTACTTTGGTTCTTTGGAATGTAGGACGAGGCTATCTTACACATAGAAGTGGTTCTTTCCTAAAATGTACTTACGTTAAGAATTATATCGCTTAGCTTTTTGAATAATATGTCTAAATATCTTACCAGTATTTGACAAATGTGTCCTGTTGTTTAATTCACTACACTGGTTTTGTTCTCACGACAGACACAACGAACACATGGTCATACTGTCTTCTTCTAATATGATGACATGCAGAGCCTACACCTCCAACTCGGTAGTCATAAAATACAGAGCAGTAGCACGTAACAGTAAGTATAAATATCTCACTCGTCTGAGGCTATAGATAAGCTGTAACATTTAACAATACAAAACCAAGATGATATTCAAAAGACGTAAGTCCATAGTCATTGTCCAGAAAAAAAAAGGAAAATAGAGCACACTAAAAACATAAGCAACAAATATGTCTCCACACATGATGTTTCCCTGTCATTTGGGTATATGACAACAGCTTCCATAGTAAACATGAAACATCGCATCATCAGAAACGTCTTCTGATATTGGGACGGACGAAAGACAAAAGCCGAAATAAGTCGAATAAGGAAAGCTTTAAATGAAGGTTCAAAATGAAGTTTTCTCATTTTATTATTCTTGCCTATTTACGGTACACATTATAGTTTTAATTGTGACTTTTTTAATTAAGACGTCACATTTCTTAATTTCTATTTTGTCTTGACATTATTGGGACCATTCTGGTTTTTTTTTATAATTCATTCATACATTCGGTAGGTCAGATAGTCTTCATATGTAAACTTTATATCAGTTTGCTTCATACATGTATTTTATAATAATGTTACTATTGCCGACAAGGATTGGGCTGTTGTCCATGATAGCTGTTCAGAGGGTTTTTAATGCGAGTACATTTCACAACTAACATTCTAAAAGTGGTGTATGATGTCATTAAGCGAATTAACAGGGAATCTTCATGGTTAATGTAACGTATATGTACCGGGGACGCCAACCTCATCGTGTACAACTGATCTCGCTGAAAGTGTCTAATATTCTTGATATATTTTTATTTTTATTTTAGGATTGAGTTTTGTCTATACGCATCCCTGTTTCCTTTTGTGTGTCATATACTTTGACTTACGAATTTCGTATAGCGCTTTGGTTGTTCGTATTTATTGAATCTAAAAAAAAGTCCCCCGTGAACACTGTGTAGGAACCTAAAAGGCACTACTGGTCAGAATTGTGATATCACATAAACAAAAGGTCTGAGGATTTGTTAGTAACAGTTTGTTTTTCTCAATTTTTTAAGCATTTGACAAATGAACGCTTTTGAACCTTATGTTCATCAGCTGATATTTGCATTGTTAACATTTGCGTTTATAAGACTTATAACGACGATCTTGCACCTGTCGTCTTATTGAATATAGGAATTTCGTCCAATTTAGTCAGAAAATTATCTATATCGAATCTTGCTTTTTTCCCCATAAATTGTCTTTTCTCGTATAGAGATTAAATTTATGGGTGGCACGTTTCAATTAGCAATTTTTCTCATGCTTTGTAATATCACATGCGTAAAGTGCGTCTACATTGTTGTCATTCTATATTTAATAGAATAGTCAAGTTAGCTATTGTAACATAGTTACGTTTTTTCTCTCGATTCAGTGGTTATTCGGTAAGCATTATATTTATCGTAGGTCTATTTAATGCTGTTTCATTTTTGTTCATTGGTGACATTATCACGTGCTTGGGATGTAAATTGTGGATAGACAATTAAGTTATTGGGAAATTGTCACCTTTGTTCGATCCAATACTTTTTCTGCTAGCACTTTATTTATTGCATGTCTGTTTAATGTTTTTCTTTATTTGTTCATTGTTAAAAGGTCACGTTTTGTCCCCGATTCGATGCTTCTTCAGTATGCGCTATGTTTATCGCAGGTCTGATTTATGATACTTTATATTTGTTCAGCGTTCATTGTTAACATGATCATTTGTTTGTATTGGATACTTCATCTGTAAACACTTTGTCCATCTTAGATACATTCTAATGTTTGTTCATTGTATTGCAGGGACATACATTCCAGTTAGGCCATGTTTACACAATATTTTATTAATTGACTATACATCAGTCAAATGACATTGACAATAATAAGGACTTATTGGAGGATTCAGACTCAAATAAAGAACATATCAAAGGGTTGTCTCCTCCTGTTTACAGTTACATTACACACATACACTGCTATGTTTTGTAACTATCATAG
>JAUMGZ010191188.1:0-13234 GCA_032359645.1 Pododesmus macrochisma | reverse complement strand
TTCGATATAAGAGTAGGCGGAAACGCCGTTGCATGGGCTCATCCTTCTTTCTGAACTATCTCTATTCCTTTCGTTTCGCTTCTCTTCCTGTCCTATCTTTTGGTTTTTCTCCTTTGGCCTTTGTCGTGACGTTAAGCCCTAATTAAACGAACAAACAGACTCCGTTGCTCAACACATAAACTTGAAATAGAAAAGAAGAGAAGGTCAGGTACCCCTCGCAATGAAAGGATGTGTAAAATGTGTAATGATAACACAGTTGAGGATGAATATCATTTTGTCATGATATGTCTAGTTTTTTTAACCTGAGAAATAATTGGTAACTTAATTATTGTATAACAGGTCCAAGTATGGAAAATCTTGTAAAACGTTTTAAAAACAAACAATTTTATACTCAAAAACGATTAGCAATTTATATCACTAAGCGTTTGAAGTAAGAAATGAAATGCTCATGACTTAATTATTGGACTTAACTTACAAATGCAATAAACAACTTCAGGTTTATGAATGTGTGAATCTATTTTATAAAAATGTGTCTCCTAAAATTGTCATTAAAATTTTACTTAACAAATGTATATACAAAGATACTACAATGGAAAGCATTATTTACATATATTCAAATACTTTTACCTATCTTCATTTTATAGGAACTTATCTTCAATTGAATTGTACCTATCTTCAATTTAATTGTACATTTCTTTAATTCGATTGAACCTATCTTCAATTGAATTGTATACATATCTTCAATTAGGACTGTCTAAACCTACCTTAATTTGAAATAAATCTATCTTCAAATAGAAAAAAAACATTGACTACAACGAGAATCAAACCTATCTTTAATTGAAGTAAACCTTTCTTCAATTCAATTATGGATATGTAAAATTAAAGATAGGTACTCTTCAATTGAAGATAGGAAAAATGTAATTGAAGAAGGGTTCAAATAGTTGAGCGCATCTTTAAATAGTTTAACTTATCTTCAAATAATTAATTCTATCTTCAAATTCATTGTAACTCTTTAATTCAAGTATACATATCGTCAATTGATTGTTTGTTTAATTGGGGGTTTAACGTCCCTTTAACTCATGTCTAGGCGATATCGGGACGGAGTTTGCCTGTGACAGTGCGCACTGATCGCGACTTCATAGTGCAATCTCACTGAAATATCACGCCACAGACTCATGATACGTCACTTGGTTAATTACACCTGACACCGAGCCAGTCAGTCCTCCTCCTACACAGTAGTGCTGAGCACTTAGCATGGAGCGAGACAATTACCTAATTGTAAAGTCTTAGGTGTGACGCGGCCGGGAATCGAACACGCACCTACCGGATCACGATGCGAATGCTCTACCTCTAAGAGCCACCACCCCGGTATATATACATATATCAATAATTGAATGGAAGATGTGTTTAATTCAAATGAAAATAAGTTTAATTCCCATGGTAGTCAATGTATTTCTATTTGAAGATGCAATTAAACTATAATGTATCCTTATTGATAAGCTATCAAAGCAAACTGAATGCACTGTTCGATTACTTTTTTGTAAGTAGGATGTTTTTCGCACTCTCGTAGATTTCTAACCGGACTTACATGTCCCTATAAAATTTTATTTATAAACATGGGAATTAAAGACAACTAAAACAGTTTTTGTGTTTGCGAGTTGTATTATTTAAGTCAAGATTTGTTTTGAATGTATATGTCACTTTTTTTTTAGCATCGATCTAAGACATCTAAATAACCTTGCAGACACATCGCATATTTTCCAGTTCACAATTGGAGGTTGTATCACAAGAAGCAGTATTATTAGCTACAGAATTGCAAAATTTACATATCTCGCAACCCCTTACGACTCCGGACCCTATTCCTGCCTTCCAGCCTAAATCTAGAAGGAAAACAAGAATCATCATAAAAATGGAATATTTGTAATACGGTAACACAGGTAAGTGCAACACGTGTGTTTCTACCAAAACACACTTTGCATAAAGACATATAATTTTATCTTCATTATACAACAGATAATAAAGGCAATAACATTGATTCTGCTTTTTCTCAATTTTAACATCAATCACATGGAACCAACATTCAAGTTAGGAAGAATATTATCTGAATCTGAGGGACTGATGGTGAAAAGAAATTACATATATTCATAAATAGCAAATACACACACACACAAAATAACGTTACGAAAATAGCATGGTCTATTGATCAAACGAAATGCATAACATTGTTGAAAACAATAGGTAGATAACAACCTTCCAAATTTTCTCTCTTGGAGGGGGCCCTAAACCAGAAACATTTAAACAAACATTTAAATTAATCTTGATCCTATTTCTTATTGTTTTCTTCACATTGAATCATGTATAGACAAGCACACGATACAGAGTCGGCTATAGAAATATAAACATCCGAAATCACAAACTGAAACGGGTCAACAATACCATAGCGTTCAAAATATCTTCTATATGTCGTGGTAAACTTTTTCACCAGTTTTAACTTATTTTATGAATAAGTATGTGTCGCGGCGGGTGGCACATGTGTAGCAGGAAACGCTTACCATATCGCGAGCAACTGGCTTCGCTTCTTGTTTTTTAATAAAAGTTCGTGATGTTTCCATTTTTAGAAAGGAAATGTATATTTGGTTCATTTTTCTGTGTGCGTCAAAAGTTTTTTTTATTGTTTGCCAATGTCCATAGACTTACGGCCTAGAATATCGTCTTAGCTTTTCGATTTACTTACTTCCATCTATCTATCATAACACCCGAGAGGGCAGAACAACACAAGTAAAACCGAAACGCTTGAACTTTAGATTACAATAAGAATGATTTTAAAAACATCAGCGCAAAAAGTTTAAAAATAGATAAGGTATTATCAAAATCCTTTTTACCAGTCTGCTGTCTTAAATGAATGCAATTAGAAGTTATTAATTGGTGGGTACAGACTTTTATAATCCAAACGCGTCCGGCTTGTTGGTCCCATTCGTATTACCTCATGGGAAACTTGTTTGTTTGTTTGTGTAATTAGGGCTTAACGTCACGTCTAGAATCCTTCACCGATATTGTGACAAAAGACCAAAGGAGAACAACCAATAGAAAGGACAGGAAGAGAAGCGGTAACAGGAACGGGGAAACTTCGTAACTAAGTACCTACTTATGATAAAATCTCTATATTGTCATCGCATGTAACAACAGTACTTAAACTACTTTCAGTGTACAACCTAGACCGCTGGGGTATTTTTATTGGACCCCTAGCAAAGCTTTATGTTTTCTAATTAAGGCATTGTGACTATTATCTCTTGTCCGCCATTAAAAATGTCCAACAGCTGAAGATACATACCTTAAAGTTATAATTTTTTCCTACTTCCAAGCATATTCAACGAACAATATGGGTGAATATGAAAACATGGGTTGGTGTGAAGTGTTAAAAGGAAGAAGATATTAAAACAAGAGACACATAGGGCCTTAACGTCCACCTGGATATATTAACAATGCAATAATATCTTGAAACTAAATTTCAAGGATCATCTACATAAAGAAGCCACAACGGCCATATTGGATGGAATTTGAAAACATCAAACACAATTCTAAAAGAGACCATGCAAGGATCATGAACATCAAATTTAATGAAAATCTGACCAACGGTTCTTGGTAAGAAGTTGAAATGTCTCAGCCAATCAAAAGCCACGGCGGCTTTATTGGATGGAATTCAGCCCAATTGATCACAAATCTTAAAGGGGACCATGCAAGGAACATGTACTTCAAGTTTCGTGAAAATCTGACCAACGGTTCTTGAGAAGAAGTCGAAAATGTCTCGGCCAATCAGAAGCCATGGCGACCATATTGGATGGAATTCGGCAAGATCGAACACAAATCTGAAAGGGGGCCATGCAAGGAACATATAAATCACCTTTCGTGAAAATCTAACCAACGGTTCTTGACAAGTAGTTGAAAATGTCTCAACCAATCAGAAGCCAAGACAGCCATATTAGATGACATTTGGCAGAATCGAACACAAATCTTAAAGGGAGCCACGCAACGAACATGTACATCAAGTTTTGTGAAAATCTGCCCGACGATGCTTGACAAGAAGTCGAAAATGTCTCGGCCTATCAGAAGCTTCGGCGGCCATATTGAATGGAATTCGGCAAAATCGAACAAAAATCTGAAAGGGGTCATACAAGGAACATGTACAGCAAGTTTTGTGAAATCTAATCAACTGTTCTTGACAAGAAGTTGAAAATTTTTCAGCCAATCAGAAGTCACAGTTGCCATAGTTGATGGAATTCGGCAACACCGAACATAAATCTGAAAGGGGGCCATGCAAGTAACATGTACATCAAGTTTCGTGAAAATCTAACCAACGGTTCTTAACAAGAAGTCGAAAATGTCTCAGCCAATCAGAAGCCATGGCGGCCATATTGGATTGAACATTCACAGCAAGTTTGGTCATAATTGCCTCAAGTTCAAAATGTGAAAGTTAACGACGACGACGGACGACGACGACGACGACGGCAACGGACGACGACAGACGGATTGGTATGGGAAAAATCCACTTTTACTAAAAATAGGAAACAGTTGTGCAAACATTCCTTTGCCTGTCGGAAAATGTACATATTGTGCCAAAATGTATCTGATGTTCAATGGTAGACATTGTATAAAACGTTGTCAACCATACATACATTTGTATAACGGTACAGTAATATGTAAATATTCTTATAACAATTGAGGCCCCTGTTACACAATCTGATAATACTAAAACTTCGTGAATTCTTCAAAGAAAACTAAACTAGAATCCAGTAGCATTACATACACAATAATGTATCTTTAAGTGTGCCGCAAGATTTTGACCATGATAAAAATATTTAAAGTAATTTACAGTACTGCACACTTGTGAACATATCACTGCTGCACTCGTCAAATAAAATGAACTTTGAATATCCTCCATTAACATATATCGTATAAATCACTTGAGTTTTACTGTTCATCAAGCATTTGGTTTCGCCGAATCAGAATATTCACATATACACAAAGACAAGTGCGGGTGTCTCGATGGCCAAATATCGCACATATTGAAGAATAGAAATTAGTATACACCAAACCGAGACGACATAAGATAATGGACACAGCGGGAAAACGTGGGACGCCCACAAAAAAAAGCATTAAAAAAATAAAATAATGATATGATAGGAAAAATCTCAATAAAAAAACTAGAAGCGGAACCAGACAAACATCGAAACGTCACTTGGATAGACGCTAAGCTGGTGGTCTCGTGTACATGCCGTTGTACAAGATCACCCTCTACCTGAACCATTACGATCACAATCCATGTTGCCACTTCTCCAAAATAGTGAAATATTCTGGACGTGACGTTAAACCCTAATATAATAATAATAATCTAATAATCTAGAGCGTAAGTCAATGGACATGGACAAATAAGAGGAAAACGTGGGAGGCACACATAAAATTTTGTATATATATATATAAAATATATCACATAATGACTTTAATTAAACGGTAGTATCCGTATATTTAACTAAATACTAGTTACTATACTATTCTTACAGCATGCGATGGTACTAAGAGCCAAACAAGAGAAAGCTCCATTATAACTATAGCTTTTCGTATATTCAACTCCATGTGATAACTGCTCCATAGCCATTAAACACAACATGCTTATAATCATTATGTTAGCCGCCCTCTATTGAAAATAAAAAAATCTAAAGTCTGATTTAATTTGATCAACTCTCCTATTAAATAAAATATTACATAATGGAAAACATCTGAATCAGAGGAACTGACAACCAAGGAAAACGTAAAACAAATCAAATGTAAACACAAAGATTAATAATTCTTTATTATAAAAATATTCTATGCCCGCCAAACCTTCGATTTAACCAGTGAATGTGTGGTAAACTTTCCAAATCAATCCACATTTCTAGAGGTAAGGCTATAATGACGATGAACGTGTGGTTGTTAACTAGTTCATCACAACATATTCATCAAACGTATTAAGAGTTATCCGGAATGAGGATGGTAAATTAAAATACAATTATGATTAAATAATTGCATAGAGGAAATAAAATGAATAGCGTAGTTCAAATACAACATTGCAAATTGAAACATGCCTCCAATAAACGTAATATGTATAAGGGAAAGAACAAACGCACTGTGCGAGATACCCTCGTCCCACAGTATATGTCTAGCAACGAAGCAAGCGTCATCAATGCACAATCGAACGAAAATGAAACTATAAAGATCTTGATAAAGCAAAGCTCCGAAAACAAAAAGGCGGGGTTAAAATCCCGATGCATATTCACTTCCTAACAATACAATAAAAATGAAAGTAAAAATCGAAAAACAATTATTATACTCCTAAGACGTTAGGCAATATACATGGGCAAATAGAAGGAAAACATACACATGAAAAAAGAACAAATGCTTTTATTAACTTAAACAAACCATAACAATCTTCTATTTAACAAGAAGTTCATTGGGCCTTATCGTCCATCTAGATACATTAACAATGCAAGAATGTCTTGCACCTAAATTTAAGAACATTTCTAAATTCATTAAATCATTATGTAAACTGTATATTCTAGCTTAAAATTCACAAGTAAGTAAAATTTCATTTAATAAGAGGCCATGCCTGCCATATTCGTCTCGATGACCTGGAGAGCTATGCTGGCGGGAACTTGTGTTTCTAATAGGGTCACCCAAGTCAGACAGGCCAGACAAAGATCTGCAGGTCCTTCGGAGGGGACGCAAAGCTGGCGGTCCCGTGTACAGGGATTTTTAACCCCCTGGCACGATAAAGATCCCCATGTAAAGTTCGACAGAAAAGTAGGCGGAAACGCCGTTGTATGGGCTCATCCTTCTTTCTGAACTATCTCTATTTCTTTCGTTTCCCGTTCCTATCGCCACTTCTCTTCCTGTCCTATCTTTCGGTTTTTCTCCTTTGGTCTTTTGTCACAATATCGGTGAAAGATTCTGGAAGTGACGTAAAGCCATAATCAAACAAATTAATTAACATATACATGTATATACATTCCATACTGCGTACAATATTCTTACTGCTTTCTGCTACTGTCGACTGCCTTTTGTAAACTGTTACATGGAACCGCAAACTGTATTCTGTTTATCGTTTACTGTTTACTGTCTATTGTTAACTGTAAACTGCTTACTGTTAATTGATTACCGTTTCCTATATAAATTGTTAACTGCTTAATATGGCAAAATATTAACTGATTATTATTACTAATAATTTTTGTAGCATAACTATAGATACGATTAGCTTTATTCTTACAAGTAACACGTATGATCAATTAACAGAAAGAGAGACATTTGCATGTTGCTCTCACAGAACGTGTAAGGTTGCACACGTGTATGATGCGAAGAAAGCGATATAGCACGAGGTCTTAAAGACGAGGGAAATATGTTACAGCATAAACAAGTGCAATATGTCATATCAAAATACCATCTAGTTACCGTTAGTAAGCAATATGCAGTAAACAGTAAACAGTAAACAGTAAACAGTAGACAGTGAACAGTCAACAGTCAACAGTAGGCAGTAAACAGTAAACAGTAAACTGAAGGCAGTGAACAGTCAACAGTCAACAGTATACAATAAACAGTCAACAGTAGGCAGTAAACAGTAAACTGAAGGCAGTGAACAGTCAACAGTCAACAGTCAACAGTAGGCAGTTAACAGTAGGCAGTAAACAGTAGGCAGTGAACAGTAAACAGTAGGCGTGAATAGTAAGCAGTAAACAGTAAACAGTCAACAGTCAACAGTAGGCAGTGAACAGTAAACAGTGAACAGTAAACAGTGAACAGTAAACAGTAAACTGAAGGCAGTGAACAGTAAACAGTGAACAGTAAACAGTAGGCAGTGAACAGTAAACAGTAGGCAGTGAACAGTAAACAGTAGGCAGTGAACAGTAAACAGTAGGCGTGAACAGTAAACAGTAGGCGTGAACAGTAAGCAGTAAACAGTAGGCAATACACAGTAGGCAGTAAACAGTAGGTAATACACAGTAGGCAGTAAACTGTAAAAAGTAAGCAGTAGACAGTAGAAAGTATGCAGTAATGAAGTAGTAAGCATTTTCTACGTAGAGAACAGGACCACATGCTTATTTTCTTTACATGGTCTGTTTTTCTTCATTACACGGTGTTTGTTTCTACATTTAACGAGTTCCATTTAACGGAACTAAAACATAATATGGATTGAGACACTTACAACTATTTAATTTGTGATATCGTAAACAGACAGTTAGAGTATTCATTTCTTATCAATATGAACAAATTTCATTAATTTTGCCAGATCCATTCACAAAAATTGTTGTATTCAATTTACAACTTTATCAATTTATTTCTGAATAATTAGCATACCAATCTGCGTCATGTTACATGTACTTCCTCAGTGTTTAATGGAATTGTTTTAGAGAACATGTATCGCATTGTTATTGTTTTGGACAAATTTGTTGAAAACAAATGTTTTAAAAAGATTAATTGCATTTTACAAATAGACTACACCGTATTGCATAGATGTACTTCTATTATCCTAAAGCTTTCATTGGAGGTAGCTGGCCTCCACTTTTTCTGTGATTTATCATTATTAAAAGCCTTAGTTCCCTAAAACTTTTGTATTTCCCTTAACCGTCGGACAGGATAGAGGTGACGTGTGCAAAACATATTAACTGAGAATTATCTGTCACCCACATATGTATTAGCTTGGAATTTTTTTCATTAAAAAATAAAAAGTGGCGAAATGTCCTTGGGCGACAATTGCCCCTTCCCCCTCCCCGCAGGCTACGGCCATGTTTTCTTATAGACGCGTAGCATGATATTGTGTTCACATGTTGTAAAGAAATATAAAAAAGTACTTAACATGATTTTTTACCCGCACTTTAAACGACAATTTACGAGAAATAGACATGGTGCATACAGCAAACTTTATCCAATTTCGCTTCTTTGTAAAAATCTTATAATGAGAACAAACTGCCGTCCCTGACCAGGTGTTCACCGTCGGTAAGCATCAATCAAACAATATTGGTCGGAATTTTTTGCCACACTTGAATAATGTGTATGACATGTTTTACTTGTGTCATAGAAAATCAAAACCAGTTTTTGATTTAGTAGCGTAAATGTCCCAACAACAATGGTCTACACGTTGAATTATGTATAAATGTAAGCGTTATCTATGTAATACAGCAGTTGGTCTCTTAGTAGGATTTGGTTTTTGTAAATATCATCCACGTAAGGGCTTTGAACCACATTGTAACTGATAGGAGGTTTGTTGTGAAAAACAATAGCCTTTGACTTGACTCGACATGCTCTAAGTTTCTACATTTCACCCTGTAAAATGGTTTACTTGTCAAAAATCATTTTACTTGTTCGAAAACATTGTAAAGTCGCATATGTGGTCTAGATTTTCTGAATCTTATCATGCTTCAAGTTTGTCATTCTTATATTATATTATATTATATTATATTATATTATATTATATTATATTATATTATATTGTTATATTATATCATATTATATTCTCAATACTTACTTTCTGACCGAGTTGTTTTTAAATATATTTGTTGTTGTTATTTAACCTTAAACCTATAATGCAGTACCTTTATTTTGTTCAATGTTAATGCTGAGAAAACT
Organism: Pododesmus macrochisma; assembly: GCA_032359645.1. Lineage (NCBI taxonomy): Eukaryota > Metazoa > Mollusca > Bivalvia > Pectinida > Anomiidae > Pododesmus > Pododesmus macrochisma. The sequence continues at coordinate 3,583 of JAUMGZ010191188.1, read as the reverse complement.
TAAATATAAGCTATTACCAAAACAAAAAAGTGCATCGCCGAGTACACAAAAAGCCCTGGTTGGATAATGTGAATATGGTTTTCAGAATGGTGAGAAATCAATAGACATACCAATATATGAGCATCATTGATTATTAAAAATGTAGTTACTAGTATATATTCTTTGCTGATGAAAAAACAGCACAAATCAATAACATTCATGAATGCAACGGATGAAAATGAAATTGATTTTAAAGATTGCCAACATTTGAAATGAAGTAAGCAATTTGTTGATGTACAATAATTTCATCTAATTTGAAAAATAGGATACAGCGACCTAATTTTGATTCCTAATGCATCTTCATTCCCATGTATTGATGCAATAAATTTCATATTTTATTTCTACCTTTAATTCATAGAATATTAACCTATTCATTAACAACAAAAGTAGGTCATAGAGACACTATTTAGGTTCATGACACATCTTATCTCCTAGATTATTGCATTATATATTCATGTTACACAGTTTTATCCTACAGCATCCGGAACTTAAAGCTTAACCGTATTACTGACAACATTTCAAACCAAGTCAGACAGACAGGCAGGCAGGCAGGCAGAGGCAGGCAGGCAGGCAGGCAGGCAGGCAGGCAGGCAGACAGGCAGGCAGACAGACAGACACAGACAGACAGACAGACAGACAGACAGACAGACAGACAGACAGACAGACAGACAGACAGACAGACAGACAGACAGACAGGCAGGCAGGCAGGCAGGCAGGCAGGCAGACAGACAGACAGACAGACAGACAGACAGACAGACAGACAGACAGACAGACAGAGCGAGCGACATAGAGAGAGACAGAGACGTGTTGAAATTCAGCACGACTAACAGTCAGTGTGATAAGTTGAATTGCTGCACTGCAGAGAGAGAGAGTTGTTATGATATAATGCTATGTCTCTATATTAATATTTATTTAAATGTTTGATTATAGAAAACAAGTACGTGAACAGCGTTTAGTGACTTATCACACAAAGGGATTATACAAAAACTGGTATCGTTATATGAACCCACAGAATGATAAGTTGAAATGATATTATGTCTCTATATTAAAGTGAAGCTATCATATTGTGATAAGAAATTCTATCTTCGTTTGACACTTTAAGTATTTATCTCAATACTGGATCATAAAATACAAGTTCATGAACTGCGTGCTGTAACCAAGGCAAGGGATAATACGGAAACTGATGCCGTCATATCTCCATTAAATCAGACTAAAAAACATTTGTAATTTAATTCTTGATTAAACGTCCCTGAGTTTTTTTTTAAAAAAAAATATTCATTATAGACATTTTCTATTCTACACAAGAACAATATTTCCATTTTATAAAGTGCTGAATACTTTCTCCGCCAGAACAGATCTCGGATCTAGTCTTATTTTCCTCTCTCAAGTGCAATATTTTCCAGTTTATAAAAGGCTGAAAACAACCTCCACCAGGACCGATGTGGATCACACAGCGAGATGTGTAATTGTTTTTTTTTCATACTTATGCAATGAAATATCCATGCAATAAGTCGTATAAAAAGTGTCACTTAGCTCATATTAAATATGGTCAAGTTACTACAATTACAGTCATGGCAACATATAAATCACAGTGCACACAGACAGTTCGTACATTGTGATTTGAGTGACCTGTGTTATTCCGCCACGGTTTTCCAACACCGTTGTTTTGTGTACATTTTCCTCAAGTATGCAGAAGTTTTTTGAACTACTAGATGCGGGGTTCCCGCAAAATGCGACTGAGGTACTATGCAGGAGTTGGTCGCTAAACTTTACAATTGGTCGATACCTGATATGCCTACATTATATTTCTGACATGTTGGCCACTTTGTCTTTACCAGAACGAGAAAGGGCATTTACGTCACACTCTATAGATGTATTCTATAGAGCTACAACAATATGCGAGGACCGCTACAATGCTTCGTCTTACAACGAGTTTCTTGATTGTTTTAAACTGATTGGTAAACCCCATGGCTACTGTTCTGCGATTTACTCGAACATGAACGGCACCGATTATTGGACATGCTTCGAGCTACTTCTTCATGCTGATAATCCGGAGCCAGAAGATAATACAGATGTATGGGGAACACTTGAAGTGGCTTGTCGCAACGGAAGTCAGCTGTCCATATGCCAAAGTTATGGAAACATAATGAAGAATGTCTTCAATATAACAAAGTATACGAACACTCCATTTGCACGATATTTGGTTGCGTATGCTTTGCCTTTTGTTGGTTTTCTTGGATTGTGTGGCAACGGGCTGCTACTTCTAGTCATCGTGAAGAAAATGGACGTGAATGTGTATTTTGTAATACTTGGGGCATTGTCATTCGCAGAAGGTTTAGCTAACATGACTGCATGTTTCATTGGTATGCTAACTTTAGCACTGCAGAACTACAATGACTTTTTACCTGCGACTGTATGTTACTTTGCTATTATCTGTTTTGAAGTAGCTCCTGGTTTATTTCATGGAATATCAATCCTACTGATGTTAGTGCTTATCTTTCAAAGATACATGGTCGTGGCTTATCCTCTTTTAATGAGGGACGCCATCAACAAGGAAGGGTATGCTATACTCTTTATTGCGTGTGTAGTGTTAGGTACAGCCGGGTGTTTCACCCCTGATTTGATGTTGATAAATACATATATAACGGTTCCATTAGCATCATTATCCGATAATACAAAATCTATACACACGTTGGTTGTTCTTGTAGACAACGCCTCCAATATCACGTACATGTTAAGGAGCATCTTCCTTCAATTCGTTCCGATAATGGTCATACTTGTTTTGGAAATCTTGTTTGTGAGGAAAGTTAAACACATAATCACACAAAAAGCTATCGTGACACCGACAAACAATGAAAAGAAGTTGAACGAGTTATCTCGCGTGACATTTATCATTGTCCTTTGTTTTCTAATAGCGGAAATACCAAACACGGTCTTACTGTTCATTGCTGCGTTACACCGGTTAGATGATCACGAGTCTATAAGCGTCGAACTCAAAACCAACCTAGCCTGTTCTGCAAATCTGTTGACTCAACTTGTGTTTTTCATCAATTCATGTGTGATTTTCTTCCATGGGTCAGCGTTTCGAAGAGGTTTTAAAGAAATATTTTGTAAATATTCGTCAGACAGACGGACGGACGGACGGACGGACCGACGGACCGACCGACCGACCGACAACATAAACATCAGCTGAAAGTTGAACATATTTAGTATTCCACTCAAAAACTAGATATGTGCATAAAACAAAGATTGGCAGATTAAATTGTTACCCCTTAATAATAAACATAAATATTAATGTTAAGTTACAGGAACAGGAAGAATCTTTTCTCCTGATTATCAGATAACACTTGTGTTTGTATCTAAAATAATTTTAATGTCTATGATTGATATATGCATAACTTTATACTAAAAACGGTAGCTAGAACCGGAATCTTGGACGGGATCGTCCGACAGAGAGTTGAGTTTACGCTCTTGTTAGATTTAATATATATTGTAAGTCTATTTAAATTGATATGTTTGTAAATGTACTTTTATATTGTATAAT
>JAUMGZ010191177.1:0-13235 GCA_032359645.1 Pododesmus macrochisma | reverse complement strand
CTAAACATTGTCTGTTAAGGAAATGAAATTCTCTATTGCAGATATCTGGCAATTAAATTAGAGTCGGCCTCCTTAAGCTCAAGCAGAAAGTTTTATTACCTTCATTTCCTGAGTCTGAGAGAAAAATTTAACTCGAGTAGAGTGTAAGTCTGAGTTTGTATACAAGAAAGTTTTAAAACCTCCAGGCCAGGTCAGTATATTTTGTTGGCAAGCTCAAGCAGAAAGTTTTATTACCTTTATCATGTGTTTATTTCCCTTAATCTGAGTGAAAAATGTAACTCGAATAGAGTGACAGTGTAAGTCTGAGTTTGTACTCAAAAAAGTTTTAAAACCTCCAGGCCAGGTCATTATATTTCGTTGGCAAGCTCAAGCAGAAAGTTTTATTACCTTCATTTCCTGAATCTGAGTGAAAAATGTAACTCGAGGAGAGTGTAAGTCTAAGTTTGTACTCAAGAAAGTTTTAAAACCTCCAGGCCTGGTCAGTATATGTTGTAAGCATAGTTGCCAACTCTCCTTATTTAATAGGGAGTCTCCCTATTTTTCACACACAATTTTCACTTTTTACATCATTATAATTCCTAAACCTTGCTTATCAACTTGCTTTAACTTAGTGTATTGCACAGAATAGCTTAAATGAGGCAGTTTACACTACTTCTTTGTCATATAGGACATTGTATATAGGTATTACAGACATTTTAAGATTTTGGTACGCGTTTTCTCCCCCATTAAAATTTCAAAAAGTTGGCAAGTATGTATCAGATGAAAATAAGTCAGCATGGAAATTATATGCATTGTATTGACACTTTCATTCCCATTCACCATACCTACTTGAGATTTGAAGGTTTCATTGCAGACATTTGGTGTTTTAGTAAGAAGGTTGAGGAAAATAAGAAATTTCATAGCAGAACTGATGTGTAAATGGCCAGAATTAGGGAGTTTCACTACTTATTGAGGAGACTTTTCATTTATGCTATAAGTATCAATAGTACTGTTTCAACTGCTTAGTATAAATGGACGGCCATTGACTAGTAACCTACATCAGACAAATGGACAGCAGCAGTCACTTCACATAAAATACTCCCAGTATATCAGAATATTTAAAGAAACACATAGAAGAATAACATATGAAAGCTATATAACATCACAAATATTATGTGTGATTTAACTTGTTCTGTTGATCCTATTTCTTCTTGTTTTAATTGTATGAAAGTTTATTTATTATAGACATATTCAATATACAAATACTAAGGACTTCAAAAAGAAAATGGTCCTCATATCCATTTATGATTAATCCATCTATATAATTACAAGATAAATGCCCTGTTAACAGTCAACTGAAGCTGATGACAGACATCAATAATATATTAATAAATAGTTTATGTATACAAACACTTACCAGTGGTTTAGATAATGAAATAACTTATATAACTCCAATCTGTCTGAGTAGCCATTTTCTTTTGGAAGGACTTTAAAGTATGCGTTGAAAAATGATTGGCTAAATCCTCCAAACATTGTAGTAATGGCAAGGTCATATTCTGAATGTCCATAGAAACTGGCACAGTCAAATATCACTGAAAAAAAATTAGAACAATGCATACAGACTCAACCAACAAATAGGATTTACATACTGCAATAACTAGAACTGTCACCAACTTGTTATCAGTAGGTTTTGTTGAAAGGATTCTTGGTTATGACATGTGCAACATTCCTTTTGTGCAATCTTCCTTCCAAGTTTAGTTATGATGTGACCTATTTGCAATAGTTGTAATATGGAATACAAGTTTTTGATAGAAATATAATCTTTAGTTACAGTGATTTTGACTTTTGGATCCAAAAATGGATAGGGATCGTTGTTACTTAATATCACTAACATGCTTTTCGTTTCATATATGAAAGCATACCCAATAGTGTTGCCGTAAGTGTAAATTAAGGGTCATAACTCTTGTAGAATTAATCAGACTTGAACATTCTTGCCTCATGTATATATACATTTGGAGTACCTGCAACGTACCAATTTTCAAGGTTATTGAACCGTGTTAAGGGTGGAGATGTGATGACCAGGTAGGTTAAGAGCATCAAGTTTTCTAAGTGACAAAGGGCAATAACTCTTCAATTGCAGATCTTACAAAGCATAAAGGAGGAGTTGCAATGACAATGTAGAGTCATTTTCATCAAGTATCAACAGCTACAGTGTATTATAATTATACTCTATACAAAATCCACACACTGGAACATCCTTCATATACTCCTATATTTGGCTTTATTTTTCAAGGAAATTGGACAAAATGTTACAGAAGTATTGTGATGACAAGACATATTCTCTGTACAAAAACAAAAGACCAGAACATTAAGATCTTACTTCATGTACATCTTCATATAAAGGTCTTGAATCACATCAATTTTTAATAAAAGCGTACAAGGCATTACTGTGGAGTTGCAATGACAAGATGTTTTCTTGTTTGTTCTGAGTGTCAAACTGCCTTTTTTCAGAAGGTGAGAAATCAACAGACCGAAACATCCACACTTCATGTACATCTACATAGCATAGTCTTGCACCATGTCACTATTCAAGAAAATTGGACAAGGCTTCACAGAGGAGTTGCTATAACAATTTTTTCTGCACAGACAGAAAGATGAACAAGGTGATTCCTATATGTCCCCCTAAACTTTACTCGTGGGGAGTATACTGAGAGGATTTTAATGCTTTCATTCTTTTGGTAAGCATCAAAGCACAGCCTACAGAAATTGCAACATTTTTTAAACAAATAGTAAACATCCAAGCAAAAGTAGACAGACTTGCCTATAAATTCTTCAAGATAACTAAATGTGTTTATGACATCAACCAACGTGATTAAGTATGATTTTTTGGTAAAAGTTACTATTTCTCTGAACTTAAGTAATAAAACATGTCCATTTTAAAGAAGTATTCACACATCTTTGAATTTTTATCTTCAACTGAGGCAAAATGAGGCACCTGTATGTGCTGTAGCATGAACATAACATCTAGACAACAAAATACTGCAATATTTTACAACCCGCTCAATTATTGTACGTGAGTAAGTATGAAGTATATCATGAAGCTGTGGTAACTCAAATCAATAAGATGTATAAACAGACAAACAAAACTTTACACAAGAGTCCAGAAGAGCATTATAGATTTCAGCATTAACTTACTACATTTGATCCATAAGGAAAAAAATTAAATTTTAGTGTTATTGCAATAACCTAGATTTTAAACAACAATGAAATAGTTAATCTGTAAGTGTTAGAAATTGATCATCAGAATCATACTTAATACATTTTCAATCATGCTAAATGGTTCATTACAGCACTGGAAGTAGCACAATTTTAAACATAATAAATTTACATTCCAATTAAATTGAAGTTACCCGGTTCTGAATCTGTCTCTCCAGCATTGCCTCCCCATAAATCTCCATGCATTAGTGCAGGTTTAATGTCTAAACCTTCAAAGAACTTGGGTAGTTTGTGTTGTAGTTGTGACCATAGTTCCCGAGCCTCTCTGTCTCCGCTCTGTTACGTTTCAATAAAAAACCATTTATTTTAAATAATAAAACGAATAGAAAGCATTGCCTAAATACACAAACACAAGTACTGTTAGTAACTTCTAAAATTAATTGAATGATAATTCATTTCCCAAATAATCTGAATAAAAATAGATATTTACATTTGTGATTACTCTGATACAGTTACGTACCATTATGATTATGTACAGTTATTTGATTAATTTATGGTCCTTAAAAGAATTTTAAGACTTACTTATAAATACAATGAAAACATTTAAAAGAAAGTGATACCTCTTTTTCAATTTTCAGCAATTGATAATTCAATTTATTTGCATAGAAATTCTGAAAACAAAAAAATCATCAATTATAAATGAGGCAAATAAATGTTAGAAGATGTTCTTTTATATCAATACAATGATAAACTGTTTTATCTGAGCAATGGATTCCCTTTACCTTGTTTTAAAATATTTTAACATTACCTAATTTTAAGCCTTTTATTCAAAAGTAACATTGGTAACATTGATGTATCCCTCTTTAAAGTGTCATAATAACTAATATATGTATGCAATTAAAACTTGTTGATATTTATGTATATCATGATTATCTCCCCTGACAAAAAAGCTATTACCTCCCCTGCTTTAAAAGCTATTTCATTCTTCATTGTAGAAAATACTTCAGTTAAAATTAACAATACCACCTGTTTAAGCTCATTAAAATGGGTTTTTTAATAACAACTTATATAAGGTTCAATTTCATTTACAATCACAAATTATCTTTTTATGTTTTACAAATTCTTGCAAATTTATTTTCATAATGAACTCCTTCTTTATATTAATTGATATTTATAGGATGACAAAAATAATTTTTTTTAAGATTATTACAAATGCTCTTCTCAGCTCTAGAAAGTTGTTTGTTTTACTGTTAATACTGAGGAGACCGATGACAATGAATACTGAACTATACGTACTGTCCAAGATTCATCCCATGTGTTATCTTGGGGAAGATATCCACAACATGTGACATTATCAAAGCCAAACTTATTCACAGATGAAGTGTGTTCACCCTGTCCAACAAAGCCCTCTGATTTGTTTGCTTGCTTTGCCACATCAGTATTGTGTTTGTGTAGACTAAAGAATAAATTGTACCAAATATACACTTATAGTTGATCACATTTTTTCAGTCATAGATATTTACCAACTTTATGACACAACTTTTCAATGCAATGTACATGCAGAAAAATATACACAATGCTGGCAATATTTGACTTTTCACAAACAGTAAATGTATTTAGGCAAAACTCAATAACCCTTCAGAGCAAAATATGGGAAGGTTCTAGTATAGTTAATGATATATTCAATTCATGAAAAATTACAATTATAACAATATTTTAAAACTTCTTTGATCGATAGACACTGTACTTAATGCAACTTGCTCCAAAGTGAAGAAATGAAATAGGACCACTGTGTATGTGAGGGTATGTTTTCTGCATGTTATATTAGCTTAGTTTGAAAATAAAGTATTCTCTGTAATCATTTTGCCAGAGTTATCCCCCTTGAAAACAAAGAAAATCTTCACATGGTAAATAAACATTGATAATTTGTTTGTTTTATCAACAAGGAAAATCAAAGAAAGATGATTTCAAATCTTTTTTTACCTTTGTTAAGATGAGTTAGGAGAGTGAGTGAGAGTTGAGAGGAAATGGTCACCTGATGTCACCTTTGGAAGCAGTTTGCAGAGTGATCAGAAATACTTATAGTTCATTTAATACTTAAACATACTTAGCTAACTTTTGACCAAGTTCACTGCTGTACTTGGATAAACCTTGAAGATCTATATATTCCATGGCTAATGCAGCACCTCCTCCAGGCAAATCAATCACCTAGGAAAAAATTACTTCAATACTTAACAATGGTCGTCAACCTGTTTGGATCTTTTCAGAATGTAATGTTTATATTTTATTCAACCAGTAAAAGACAATAGTTTAGTGGTTCATACAAGAATGTGCTTAGTTATCGTTCTTTTTATGATGTTTTTGATATTTTCTTCAGTTCCTATTTTATCATACACAGATTACCTTCATTGGTTTAGGAACTTTTATAACATCCACTGCATGTATAGCATTTAAACTAGCCATTTCTCCATCAAACATCTGCCGGGCCTAGAATAAATAAACACATTTTTTTGTAAATTGAGACACCATTATTAGACACCAACAAAAATATTTGACACATGTGAATTATAGATGTCTTGTTAAACTAAAAGTGAACTACATGAAAATATAGATGTGCACCTTAAAGTATCAAAAAAGAAACAATTTATAATGAAACAAGGGAAAGGAAATAAACATGTAAAGAAAGTCTCACCAGTGATGGTGTATCATGGTCTACAGTTCTATATAGAACAAACTCAAATTAAATTATAATCTGTAATACACAATCACAATTTTGGTACAATAGAAACACAAGAAAAACCCTTCCAATATCTTTATTCATTAATCAATTATATACGATAATCCTACTCCTTATAACTGAGCATATTCTACAACATCAATCATATAAAACTTTTAATGTTCATCTGCAGGAATATTTTTACCCTTCTAAGAGAAATTTACTCCAAAATTTTAGAAAGAAAGAGGTCTTTCTCATTAAATTGAAAAAATAGGGAGATAAAGCATGAAAGAATCAGTTTTTTATCATACCACCACAAATAGCTTTGTTTTCAATTGAGGAAAAAGATACTGAAAGTCAGAAAAAACTATCCTATTTGGGGAATGTTTTTGAAAGGAAGAATATCCTTTAAATTATATTGTATGATAGAGAAATCAAAGCCGACACTGATGGTTATATTGATTGTTACCTCTGACTTTTTGTTAACTTTAACAAATATTTTCTGTCCTCCTTCCGCTTTATAGATGACACCTTCATTGATACAGCCACCTCCCCCACTCCCCAGTCTCCTTAGTCCAGGAATGACCAGTTCTCTGGCCATTGCTTCGTCCATTCTTTGTTAGAAAATTGTTACTTTTTACCTGTTATAGATCAATGAAAATATTGCCATACATTTAAGCTATTAAATCTTGTTTTAATTTATGGTTTTACCATCGGTGAGAAATGATGAGATTTAAGGAGAAGAATGTTAGAAAACATAACGACAGTCCATATACATGTAGATGACTTTCAAATACAGTACATTCTATACACTGAGATATTATCAGACTGTCCACCATACTGGTAATTACCAATAAAGCTGCTGGAGATGGTCATATCTATAATCAATTACCTCTGCTAATTGGGAGTGCTTTTAAATTAACTTTTTATTTAATGTTTGTTGTTTGTGTTAGAATTTAGATTATAATTTCTACATTGTGTACTTTATAGATAATTTATTCTATAATTATTCAATAATGAGATATGATCTTTCTAGAAAAAGTATATTGTAGAATGTTCATATTAGAATAATCTAGATAGTTAAATGTAGTAAGCAAAGAGAGTATAATGGATGTAAGAGACCCATTTTACTTTTTAATCCCATATGATGATATCACGTGCATGTATAAGAATAGGTGATATCACCTATTTTAAACGAATAAGTCACATCACCAATTCAAAACAGATGAGTGATTTCACCTCTTTGATGACGATCATATCACAATGTGAATATATAGTTGAGAAGTTAACTGAAAAAACTAAAATAAATTCTCTGCTGTATTCAAAAATATTGCTACACTAACACCAGCTGACTACAGTTTTATGCCTGTGTGAAAAGGTGGAATAAAACAGCTGTCAATTGACCACGTCCCCAAAATTACTGCCTTGTTTCTTCTCCCATTACTATAGACAACTACATTTTTTTTGTAGACCATAATATTAATGGGCAGGTGTCTTATATTACTATTGATAACTAGATCATAATGTTGATGGGCAGGTGTGATATATTACTATAAATATCAAATAACTAGATCGTAATAGTGTTGATGGGCAGGTGTGAACTATTACTACAAATATCAAATAACTAGATCGTAATAGTGTTGATTGGCAGGTGTGAACTATTACTATAAATATCAAATAACTAGATCGTAATAGTGTTGATGGGCAGGTGTGAACTATTACTATAAATATCAAATAACTAGATCGTAAATGTGTTGATGGGCAGGTGTGATCTATTACTATAAATAACTAGATCGTTTTGTTGATGGGCAGTTGTGAATTATTACTATAAATAACTAGATCATAATGTTTAGTGGCAGGTGTGATATATTACTACAAAGAACTAGATCATAATGTTTATGAGCAGGTGTGATATATATTACTATAAACAACTAGATCGTAATGTTTACGGACAGGTGTGAAATGTTTCAACAACGGATACATGTACGAAATGTGTGTAGAAGAAACAACTTTGCTCACAAAAACAGTTGCAGAATTCACCTCTTGAGAGCTGTGTAAATCAAATGCTTCCTTGTGGCCTATATAAGATGAAAGCTTACAAACGACTAAGATCCAATGTACTTTCGTTTTGATGTAAACAAAAATACACGTGGATGTTTGCATTCTGCATAATTCTTTGTAGTGATATGTCAATACACGTGCAAGTGCTTTATTTATATAATCATAACTGTTATGTTTTATGTATGATAGGGTGAACATTTTGAAAATAAAAGTACCTCTTCTCTATTCTATTCCACTCAATTCTCTGTCTAAACAAACACACGTTTAAATTAGGTGTGAAATATAGAATATATAGTTAATGTAACTACCTAAGATGTAATCATGTTCAACGTTTGGACGGCTGTCAATAATGACAGTGTCTGAGAAACAGACTACGACCTATAGTAAGATAACAGATTCACTAGATCAAACAATAGAAGTCGAACATTTTCAGTTTATATAACTTGAGTAATTAAGATAAGAGGACAATTTCCTAAAACGTGTTCAAACTTTTGAAGGTCTAACACAAACATTTAAGTCTGAGACACAGATCTAAACTCAACTATGGGAGTTAAAAAAAAAACGATTGGAAAGTAAAATGTAGGTATTTTGATATATTCAGCATCCTCAACTTGGGTTGAGGTAAGCACCCTTTAGAGTAATATTCAAGGTTAAATTGATTTGAAGATATGCTCAATTCTATTATAGATAGGCACAAGGCTATTTTCGATTCAAATTTAATTAATTAATGTACCGATCTTTAAATGATAAAAGAAAGATGCAATTATTTATATCTTCGTGCTCGCTGTACTTGGATTTGCCTTAATATAATTCGTTACTGGACTTTCCCTTTGCCCACCGCTGTTGGTACTTAATTTGCGGTTTTTTTTATATCTGTCTTCGAGTAAATTGAAGAAAAGTTAATTGAATTTAGCAAATTTTTAATTGAATTGAAGAAAAGTTCAATTTGTTTGAAGATAGGTTTAAATTATATATGTAAATTTTGCGTTACATAAGTTTCGATTCTGTTTATTCGTTTAACCGCACCATAAACTTAATTGCAATTGGTCAATTATCAGTGTTAACTTTAAACTATTAAGGTGATTTGGTTTTGTTCATCATAGCTTCTTCGCCTTTTGAGATTATGGGAGTTTTCCTTTGTCTTGTTAATCAGTACATTTGGTTATCATTATTGGTCTTCAGTTCTCCACCTAACTTGAGTGCAGGAACAAGTGTATTGCATTGTCGAAAAACAGTGAAACAATTAAACACAGTCATGTGAACTTTAATTCACGCGCTAGCGCTAGGTGTTTTAAATGTGAGCGTACTATTTAACGGAAGTACCACATAGCCGGTTATTTTCGCTGTGGTGTTATCTTCGCGTTTTCGCGGGCTAAGTATGGAAATTGCGAATGTTTGACTATTCGTGAATATCTTATGATTCGTGAGTATTTTATATCCGTGAAATATAGACAGCTTAAATCATAGTTGAAATCCGTGTCTCCTGGTACGAAAACGAGTAGCTAACATCAGGCAATAAATATCGTACATGTGTTAATAGTTATCATGTGCTTAATAAGAGCTAATTTTATATCAATTTCTAGCATTTGATTTTGAATATGCAAAAAATACATGTTGATTTCAACTAATTTTCAACAATATTGAAAACATTGTAGTTAAGAATTACACTTTTAACTTTAGCTTTACCGATGGCATGCAGTGTAAAGGGTCATAAAGGTCCTAGGTTTATCGCCCGTCCACTTATTGTTGTTCTTCGCTCTTATTCAACGCTATTAACGCATGTTTTTTGGCATGCAAGTTCATTTTAGTATATATTTTTTGCCAATGTTTTATGTCAGCAAACTATAGGATTAAACCAGGGTTCCTGATCAACTGATCAATGTTTCAGCCATTGGTATCGCCTATTTCGTGATTTGTGATTCAATCAAACAATTGTATTTGTGACCAATTCGTCTGCCTTGTACATCTGGAGATAACCAATAGGAAAAATTTGAAAGGGCCGGGAAAACTACCAAATGAGAGCATCGATAATACCGAGTAGGTCCGTCTTCCAGTGGTCGTTATGACACGCGGAACAACTCATTACACACTACTGAGGAGAGTTTGCTGTTGAATTATGTCCGCAAGAAAAATGGTAGAAGGACTCTAAATTAAACGTTTGGTATTTGACGCTACAATAATATTGACAAGAGGTTCAAACGTAGCAGTTGAATTCTCCATGCCAAACGGTATGACTTTGTATTGATAAAGGCCATCTATAAATGTAGAAAACATCTTTGGTGCGGTCAGTAAGAGGAACTTGCCAGAATCCTTTCAGTAAACAAAGCGACATATCTAGTCTTCAGGTTTTTATCCGTTCTCTTTGAATTTTCTGTTCTGTATTTCTCTTTCTCTTAGTTAATTCGGAACTTGCGTTTACAATCAGCTATGTTGCTTTTCCGTCATAAATATACAGCATTGCAAACTGACAATGACCAACAATTACTTCAGTGTCTTTATTAACTACTCATTTAATGCCTGCCTCTCTCGTTGATTTTTTATTTTTCCTTATCTTTATGTTGAGCTAGTGTGAGCAATTCCTCATTCTTTAAACTGTTCAAAATATCATAAGGGTATTTTTTTCTAAAAATACTTTTGGATTAAAAGACATTCTTAAAAAGTCACTATTACTAATAAGTACAAAAAAAGTGTATAAAATCTTGGAAATATACAATTTCGGTTACTTCCGACGAGTCCCCCCCCCACCACCATTTGGGTTACATCACAGAAGAAAGAAATCATAAAATCGATTTACAAACTTACCTGTGTTATTGATTTTAACTACTGACAACAATAAATATGTGAACTGCAAAAAGTTTTAATAAATATTCAAATTGACTCAATCTTCAATAAACTGTTTGTCTACATTCGATTTTCAATATATCTTTTAATTGCACCCCAAACAATTATTGTAAACAGTAAACATTACATTATACTTTCCTAAATAAGTACGCTCATGTTAAAACACCTAGCGCACTTATCTTGATTCAAATTGCATATGATTGTGTTTAATCTATAGTGAAGACTCAAGCAATTGTTTCTCTGTTTTTAGATAGTTCGATATGCTTGTATTTGTATTCAATGTTGGATGAAGAATTGAAGACCAAAAATGATAACCAAATGAGCTGATTAACAAGACGAAGGAAAACGCCAAAAACATAAAAAGTGGAAACCATAATGAAAGAAAGAAAATCATTGTATTTGTTAACAGCTACCACTGCACATGGACCACTTGAAATACATTTTATGTTGTGGTTAAACCAATCAATAGAAACGAAAATTATGCGATACAAAATTAAACATATATTCAACTATTTAAACCTATCTTCAAAATATTGAACTTTTTTCAATTCAATTGAAAATAAGCTAAATTCTATTGACTTAGTTTTAATTCAATGGAAGGAAGATATAAATAATTGCATATATCTTTAATTTACATTTGAATCTACATTGTACCTATCTCCAATAGTTTAATCTATCGTCTAGTCGTCATTTTAACCTATCTTCAATATTACCTTATAGGACGCTTACCTCAACCCAAGATGAGGATGCTGAAGATATAACTTACATGTTAGTGTCCCATAACTTTGTAATTTCCTATTGTTGAGTTTTTGAGAAACCATCCCGCCTGGTTTCGTGCAGAGTGACCGTCCTTAGTCGGTCCGCATGGATAACTAATCTTGGGGATTGTTACGTGAATTTATTTCCCTTTATTCTGGTGCTGAATTGTTTGATACGGCTATTGTTGGTTTGTCAATGTCTCTCGTTCTGTAGATTCCACTAATCCTGGTTTTTTTTATTTGTTCCTCAGACTTTATTGTTTGTGCTAGACCTTCAAAAGTTGGAACATGATAAGGAAATTTCCCTCTTATCTCAACTGAAGATGTGGATGCTGCAATTGACCTTTATGGTCAAGTGACCTTGTTAATTTACTAAAGTAAACATGCGTTACCGGCGTTAAGCATTTGTTTTTAACTCTAAATCTGTTTCTCAGATACTGTCATTATTGCCAGCCGTCCTTAAGTTGAACATGGTTATATCTTAGGTAGTTTCACTAACTATATATTCTATATATTTCACATCTAAAAGCGTACATTAAGTGTTTTGTGTAGACATAGCACCTATATAGACAAAAGGACGAAGATAGAGTAATATATATGTACTTTATTTCCACTTAACAACAATGCTTAACACAATGACATTTGTATTGATTGACAAAATAATTATTGCAATTAATACCAAGTTTGTTAGAAAAGTAGTAAATCGAAAAACCAAGACGATATTCTAAAGCCGTAAGTACATGGGCATTGGCAAACAATAAGAAAACGTTGGACGCACACAGAAAAATTAACCAAATATACATTTATTAACTAAAAACGGAGACATCACGAACTTCTACAAGTTGTACATGTATATATTACATACTTAAAGAATAAAAATTCAATTATGTGACATAAATGAAAGAAAACTATATAGACAACGTTCCCAACAGGGGATAAGATCCAAATGTTGCTCTATTGTCAAATCATTGTGAAATAAAGTGAATATTTGATATTAAAAACGTATATTTTTAAGAGGTGATAAGAATTACTATTGATTGGCAAAACATTTAAAAAAAAAACCGAAAGAACACACAGAGTTTACAAGTATAACATCCACGAGTATTTTTGTTTACTTCAAAACGAAAGTACAGTGGATCTAAGTCTTTTGTCATCTTTCATCTCATATAGTTCACAGTGAAGCATTTGAATGACACAGCTGTTTGTCATAGAAAAAGAATAAATGTAAGGTGAGTTTCTTACAGCAACTGTTTTTGTGAGTAAAGGTTTTTCTTCTATAACTTTTGTTCTGTTGATCCTATTACTTCTTGTGTTCTACACACCAAATTTAATAACTTTAAATGGGGAAGACATGTAGCTTTCGCGGGGATATTTAACGTTTTAGTAAGAAAAAAGGGAAACAAGAATTCAAATTATGATGCGTAAAGTCACAATTTGAGTCTAAAAATAGGGAGTTTCACTATTTATGGATGAGACTTTGTAGGTGTGACACACATTTCGAATATGTATCCAATGTTGTTACATATCACACATGCCCGTAAACATAATGATCTAGCTGTAAGTATTAAACGCATAGGATGTAAGAGTTTCGTGTCAAAATTTGGTATCTGAAAAAGTGCAGACTTGATGTTATTCAATAGGTATGATGTTAAAATGTACTACCG
>JAUMGZ010191166.1:0-13236 GCA_032359645.1 Pododesmus macrochisma | reverse complement strand
TAAATTGTAACCAATTTCTCAATAATTAAAGAATTATTAATAAAATCCCAGAGATGGTCCCACAAATTTAAATGAAACGAATCACTCATTTTCTAACGCTTACTTAGTGTCTCCTAGCAGCTTTGTTGCAATTTCTTGTTTGCAAAGCTAATTTAGCATCATTAAAGGTGCTGCAAGGGAGAACACTCTCTTTCAATAACAACAAAATGACATAAATAATATAAAGATAGACTTATCTCCCTTTTGGTGTTTACTTTATGCAAATTTACAGTAAGAATTTTCTAAAAGTAATCATGATTAAAGGAGAGTAATAAAAGGGTACTTTTTATCCTGACATTCCGAAATCACTAATGATTTTTGTATTAATTTTGCAGATTTACATTTTAAAAAATCTATTATTTTAATACTGTGAATAATACTACATGACATTTCGTTATAGATTGCCTCCATTTAATCATAAGGTTTTAAACAAATAACTGTTAACATTAGCTAAAATGACAATCATAATTATAGGATAACATGAAAGTGTGTAGGCATTTTATACCAATACATAACCTCAACCGTTTTTTCAGAAGACTTAATTAACAAATACACAAACGATCGTGTGGTATGTTATAACATTTTAGTTGAAGACTTAGTATAGAAACAACATTAACACCAAATTCGGAATCTCGGACGATGACATTTCTTATTAAAGTAGTAAAGTAGTAAATTAGAAAAACCACGAAAATAAAAAAGCCATACAAACTTTCCTGAACTGGTTTTTTGGGGGAATGGTCTTTAAAATGAGTTATAGACTGCTTTTGATTGTGTGTACATTATTTGCTCAGTCGGCTGACCTCGATTTACCGGTTGTACCGCAAGATGGACCACCTTTACTAGAAAGAGCTCGGCTCTCAAGGCTACGACTGAACTGGCAGGAGATAAAGGCGACTGAAAAATCAAAGCTGAATGATCTACTCGATGCCCACAAGGCGTTGTTTTCTCCAGACGTAGGTAAACTCGAGATATAAAGGGTACAGTGACTGTTGATACTAAGCTTAACCTGTATTTATTAAGGCTCGTACTGTTTCCCACTCACCCAAATCAAAAGTGGAGCAAGAACTTGACAAGTTACAAGCAGGTCGAATCATAAAACATGATGCTCATAGTCATTGGGATACACCAATAGTCCCTGCTGTGAAGAACAAATGGAAACATTATACTTTGTAGTGACTATAAAGTGACTGTCAATCCTGCCATGTGTGCAGACCAGTATCCTCTATCGAAAATAGTGGACATATTTGCGAGTCTAGCCGGTGGGAAGAAATTCTCAAAACTTGATCTAACTCAAGCTTATCATTACATGGAGCTTGATGAGTGGTCGCAAGACTTGCTAGTCATAAACACTCATAACGGTCTATTCAAGTCCAAGCGCCTAACGTATTGAATTGCGTCTGTCCAAGCTCTTTGACAGCGCGCTATCGAACAAGTGCTACAACACATTCCATCTACATAAGTAATTATAGACGACATAATCGTCATTGGTCAAACAAATAAGGAGCACCTGCATAATCTGAAACTTGTATTAGACAGACTTAATTCACACGGACTTCGTGTAAATGTGTAGAAGTGCGAATTTTTTAGTGATACAGTGAGCTCTGTTGGACACGAAATTAACGCGTAAGGACTCCATAAATCACCAGACAAGATCAAAGCTGTGAAGTAAGCCTAGTGGCACCCCGATTAGATCATTCTTAGGTCTGGTGAACTACTACCACTGATTTATAGACAATTTATCGAGTGTTGCTGGACCTCAACATGTACAACTGCTGAAGATGAAGATCATATACAAAAATGCAATCTGAAACATGCCTCCAATAAAATTGATATTATAGAGGAAAGATCCAATACTGTGTTTGAGACACCCCCATCCCGAACCCCAGATCTTGCTCGAAGCTGTTGCCACTAATGAACGCTAGAGAGAAAATGAACTTTGCATAGACAAGATTACGGTAGACCAAAGCTACAGAGCCAAAGAGTAACGGTGACATAAAATTCACGATGGTTATGATGTACAAAAACCATACATAACAATGATACAAAATTGTCCTGCGAAAATGTAAAATGGGCGCGTAGTCAAACCAGGAAATTTTAATCTATTCCTGGGAATAAATGGAAGCAGTGACAACAAATTCACGATGGTTAAGATGTACAAAATCTATACCCCAACAAAAATACAAAATTGTCTTGCCAACATTTTAAAGAGTGCGCGTAGTCAAAACAGGAATTTATAAACGTAATCCTCTGGACAAGTGTTTCGAACAAACTAGTTCTCATTAGTTTTCAGATGGTTATGTAACATTTTCATTTTCTTTAGTTACATGCAGAATTAATGTTTGAATGCTTTTACATAACGAACAATATTTGACACGGCTAATTTGTATATTGTAAGTGTATTTATTCGTCATATTATAAATACAGATGATTTCATAATAAAATTCCTTATAAAAAACTGATTTTCTGTTAATGTTGATATTCCAAATAGGACATATTATTAAGTCCGGCTACGTTTCGGACACCTGAATTTTTAGATTTTTGCCGATGCACCACAAAAATCTGTCCAACATTTATAAGTTAAATTATTTCTAAATGTCTTAAAAAAATTAGCTCCTCTTTTTATAAATCAACAATACTGCCATATTCCAATTCAATTATATCTGACCAGTTAGTTTCACTTGTAACAAGTATTCTTATCCGTGTACATTGTAAGGCTAATATAAAAGATTGCAAATACCTTCTTCAATATATTCTTTAATAATAACATCCTTTTATCTTATCACACTTCGACTGCAATACAAACTAGAATAGAATTAAAAAGAATTGGATAGATGTTTTATTATGTCATCTGATGGGTTTAGTAATGCCAATATTAAGTGATTTAATTTTGATATAACTAGGGTTTTCAAAATTAATATTCGACCTAAGGGTGTTATATTTCTTATTTACCACATATTAAGTAGCTTAAACATTTCAGGTATTTTTTTTTTTTCACAATGTGTCCTTACTATTTAGAACAAATCATCAGAGAAGTCAATTCCTTATATATTAAGTTTCATTAAACCCCAATGAAGTTTTAGTATGTGATGAACACCTTTTTTGCTTAATTTGTTCTTGCCTATCTAAACGATTTTGAGTTCTGACAACATTTATTTTTAGTCAAGAAATGGATGTAAACTTATCTAGTATTTTAAAAGCTGAATTGAACGAATTTTTGGATCCATCCAGAATAAGCGTTGTATCATCAGAAAACTGAGAAAGCCTGTAGTCTTTTTACGTAATCGTTATTCCATTTAAGGCAATACGACAGTGAACAAACTACTTTAAATGTTTTAAATTATTTCAATCTGTTTTATCCTTATGTACTATAGAGCTTTCAGTATAAAACAAAATATGGGAAATCTATTAAGCAGTTGTCTGATATTTCATTTTTTTGTGAAATTTCAAAAACTTCAATAATACTTATCAATTCAATTTTACAATAAAGAACAAATTGACAATTTTTTATAACAATGATAATAACCTATATGCTGTAACATGATTTTAAGGTTTCATTTAATCTTTAATTAAATTTTATAGTTGCACTGAGATACATTTGTGAAGTTTACCAAATTTCTCAAAAAACTGAATTTTCACAAAAAAGTTTATGGCGATTTTTCTCAAACACTATCAAAGTATTTATCAACAAATATGCATAGAAACAATTTAAAAAATAGTTCGAGTGAATACCTTTACCCCTCACTATATCTGATACGTATTGAAAGTATTTAAATTTAAATTTACTTTTCATGTTCATGTTCATGATCCACTAAATATTATGCAATTATATTTATATCAGCATTTAAAGACGTCTGTTTGTATACTGCGCTTGTTTGATCTTAAAAGTTAAAACGTTGTGTGAATGATTGTAGATTTAGCCCACCTATAAATTAAAGAAATATTTAAATGAGGACGTGTCAATAATTGTCAAAGTTAGTTTAGGTGAGAAGTGCAATGGAACATAGAAAATAGTTCCATGTAAGTTTCAATTATATTCTTGATTCGACCATCAACGAACTGTTTGTTTGCTTCTCTTATTTCTATTCATGTTTTGTCCTTTGTAAAAATGTTTTGAATCGCATCATGATCACTATCATTTACAACGCGAACCGCCTAAGCTATTTTAGGGTTATTGCAATGTTTGTGTGGCAATATTTACGGGTCATTATAATGCTAGGCGACGTAGTCTATCTAAGCTGTGTATAACAACTTCCTGTTTAGTAAACCGGTTTTTTTAACTAACAAAGTAATTGTCATAATTATTGCTAAAATGAATCTTTCAGAAGCTTCAATTATAACATTATTGTAAAACTGATGTATTGTGTACCTTATAGTTAATTAAGATGGGAAATGGTGTAACAAAAAAAACGGAAACAAAAGGAGAACGTCAAACAGTAAGTACATTATTATGTATCATTTGTAAAGGATCCGAAAATAAATTTCCTTTTGGCGTAATTGAAGTTTTTTTCGTGGAGTTTCTTTGTATTCTATCAAATGATTTGAACAGTATGTCGCGGTAATACTACCACTCGAAAACATGGTAACAAAAAAGTAGTTGCATTTAATAACGATTAATATATAAAATGGTACTAATTGTCGACTTATGTGCGTTCACAGTTTAGATGTCAACACCTCGCGCGCTTGTATGTGTGTGCTTGTCAAAAAGTCGCCCGAAAAAAAGAAGTAAGACGTCATATGTTGAAACTCTGAAAATATATTGACGTGACTTGTGACATTGCAAATCCAACTAACAAGGATCTCCGCGAAATCAGTACATCTTACAAACATTTCTGAAGCCAAAGGAGCCAAACATCTGCTTCTTATATCTAAGAAGAACAGTAAACCGATCATTTACTCCGGTTATCTACGTGTGATTCTAAACTGTTAGCCCTGAATCTATATACAAAATCATTTGACCCATGTCCAAACCTCGGATTAATTATCTAACTGATTGCCTCCACATAAATTTCATAGAACAATTGAATAACACCAATGATAAATATTAGCGTGCAGCATAACGTAACATTCCTGTGCAAGGGATCGTTGATGATAAATAAGCCCAAAGTTACACTGTTAATAAATGATCAAATGGATACTTTGTACATTCATATAAACTTTCATAACTAGCGTCATTTTTTGTAGTTTACATGCTCATGATTACGATAACATTGTTCCTGTTTAATAAAGTTTGTTTCCATTTTTTTTACTTTGTCAGTCAAATCCGCGTTCGTTACATGTCAAAGCCAGTATGAGTGGAATCAACAGAACGAGAAATATTGAAAATAAACAATAACTGAATTGAACAATTAAGCACCAGAATGTAAGGAAAATAAATCCTAAAGACTAGTAATCCATGTAGACCGACTAAGAGCGGTCACCAAGCATGAAACAAGGCGATATGGTTAAATATTTTAATACGGCCTCCAACTTCCAAAATCCAACATAAGACTAGAGGCAGATTTGGGGCCAATTACATTTAAATGTAATCGATGACAATTACATTGAAATGTTATCGATAACAATTACAATTACTTTTTTTTTTAAAAAATGTAATCGATTACAATTACAATTAAATGTATTTTTATCTTAAGGCAATGCATACAAAAAACTATACCGACAACATATCAATGTCAATCCAACACATATAACAATACTGTATTTTAACTAAAGAGTAAGTTATATAGTATTAAACTACAGGTAAAAAAGCAAGCACAAGGGTACTGAGTACTGCATATCATGTGTTATTCTGCAAGACCATAGACTATATTATTCTAAATACAAGTGTAGTAAAAGATTAGCCGTCTTATAAGCAAGAATATATTTAATGTGACTGATTCACATTGCTGTAAAGTTTAAATCAATTAATTATTCGGAAAAAGTTTCCTCAGTCTTTTTCATGACCGTGCATGAACTGCTTCATGATAATAAAAATGAAGTCTGATTAAATTTATTGAAATAGAACTTTAATGATTGCTGTATTAAAAAGTTAATAAATATACTTCATGGCGCTGTAAACTATTTCATCAATTATCCGCCCACATAATTTATCCACAAAAACCTAAACGAGTAAAACGTATATATAAATATTTGCAAACACTAAAATTGGACATGGCCAAGTAGCATAAAGCTGAAAAACTGGCTAAAAAATGGTCGATCAGTAAATTCCACATATAGTTAAGTATATGAATAGTGACATTGATGCAAAATCAGTGTTCTCGAAGAGTCACAACAGCAATACCTTATCCAATTTTAACTTCTATGAATAAAAAAGGAGAGGATTAAAATGGAAAACTCTCGTTGAATCAGAGATGTGGGATTGTCAGGAAACAAATGTTCTTACTGTAGCTCTTAGCTCTTACTGTAGGGGAATCGATATAAACGTGTTTCAAAGGTTCTACCAAATTATAACAAAGACGGCATTTTAGTTCAAGTTGTTCTTAATCCATATAGTTCAAAATTAATTCTCTGTGTGTGCATACTTATAAGTCCAAAAAGTAGCATTAAGAATTCATATTTTAAAACTTCGAAATGTATAGACGTGACTTGTGACCTTGGAAATCCGAATATCAACAAGTCCTGCAATGACTTCGGAACGCCGCAAAATCAGTTCATCCTACAATAACCTCGGAAGTCCAAAACTGGTTTCGGGAATACAAGAAGACCAGTACATGATGATATATGTCCAAACCTAAGATAAATTTTCTAGCTGCTTCACTCCCATAAATAAACTTTGCATAGAACACTTTAATAACACTACTTATTACTAAGCCTGTAGCACTAGGTAACATTACTTTGCTATGTATCGTTTATGATAAAACAGAAAAACTGGCATGTTAATTAAAACGTACCGTACGATTAATATATCTAAACACTAAAGTAGTCAATTCGAAAAACCAAGACGACATTTTAAAGTCCATGGACATTGGCAAACAAAAGAAAACGTTGGACGACTACAGAAAACTTAACCAAATATATACTTAATTATTAGCTACAAATGAAAACACCACGATCTTCTATTAAAAACCTAGAAGCGAAACCAGGTGCTTCAGGGGCAGAAACATACCAAGATAAGTGAACACTAAAATGTCGGAGAACGTGCCTGTTTCGAGGTAAGTTTTAGGTGTTAACGTTTTTATGCAAAATGCTTCAGATACCTGATATAGTGCAAAACATTTTTAGTTACTTCAGTAGAATTCGTGCATGATATATTGCCTCAGAGACTAGATTTAACAATCACTTTGACCAAAGTTTATTTCATCTTGAGGGTGCACCATAAGTGCAACGAACAAATCCACAGAGTTTATAAGGCAATAAATCATGCACGAGTGACAATGAAGGTACTAAGAATTATCTGCACTATATTAGGTAACATAAGCAATCTGCATAATCACCGTACATACCTAAAACTTACCTCGAAGCATTATTAATAGTGTTCACTAATCTCTGGTTGTGACATAGGTTCCTGCCCCTGTAAATGACATACCTTTTTTGTGCATCGAGTCTGAAGTAAAAGCTGTGTAGAAGTTCCCTTCCTCAAACATTTAATATTACGGCATACAAGAAATCCTTCAACACATTCATAACCATCATATAAACAGACGGAATTTAATTTGCGACACTTTGAAGCGGCCATTGTTTTATTACAACGAGTATCTCACGAGTATTCAAGCATGAGAATAAAGTAATGAAATCAACTGTTAAAACTAGTCATCAACTATCACAAGACACTTTAACTAACTCATTAAGTAAAATCGAACTCAATAACATAACAATATACATTGAAAAATGAAAAATGAAAAGTCTGGAATCTCAAAAGAAATTAATATTTAACTTATTATTAATGGTTGAAATAAGAATACAAAATAAGTCTCAATTCCATTCCAGATTGATGTGCCTACCATATGTAGTTTTGCTGTTGAAACTACACGAACATTTAGAGCATACAAGTACTATTCAAATTCAATCTCGCCCATTTGCGTGGAATAACGTCATTTTTAATTGCTAGTCTCACTTTGCTAGTTTATTCTGGTGGTGACTTTTTGATGAAACTATAATTGTTTGTTTGTCAATAACGTTTGTTCTGTTCTTCCTAGCTATTCTTCTTGTTTTATTATAACGAGATATGTCTTTGTTGTTCGCCTTTTGTGCTTGACTTTAAATCACGCAAGGTTGATGATATAATGTCTATAAGCGATCTCTTAATTACGCGAATATAAGGTTGAAAATAAATCTAATACCATTACAAACCGTAGATAAGGTACTATAAAAGAGCGTTCGAACTCTTTTATCTCGGTATTATTGTCGTACTATGTATGTGGCATTGTACACTTGTATTATATTTCAGATCAATGACATCAGTGCTGAAATATGTGTGAGTCTCTATTTTTACCTTTGTTCTATTGACATTATCTTTATATTGGCGTATGAAGCTCATACCTTGTTGGTGATTTGGTCTTACAATAAATGTGACTCGATCCATATAATCTATTAAAAAAAGAATTAATAGGTAGGATTTTGTCCTTAATTGTGTGTAGTAACTCTGAATAAGGCAGCTTTGCTGTTTCGATTTGGATATATGTCAACGAAAAATATTAAATTGTCTATTTGTGTATTCCAGAGAGAAAATAAAACTATACAAGAATTTGATGAAAGGTTGCAGAAACTTGAACTGTCTAAAAACACGGAAATAGCTAACTTGAATGAAAGGATATTGTCTTTAGAAACATGTCAACAAGAACAAGTCGAAAATAAAAAAAAAATGCAAGAGGAAATTTCAAAATTAAGTGCCGACATAGATTCGAGAAATGATACCATTAAACAGCTTAAAGAAGATAAGAAAATATTAGAACTAAACAACAGTATCTTAACACAGCAATTAGACGCCAAGAACTACGATGGAAGACTCGATGAGCTTCTTGAGTTTATGGCAGAAGTGAAACAACTTTTTAAACAAAAATTGGACGATACGCATACTGGAGCAAATTCTAGTGCGACAGACGTAAAAAAGGAAAAAAAGGATTGCAAGAATGCCAAGCAAGACTGGAAGCCTTAATAACATGATCCGTATATATGCATGCTGTTATATTCAACTAAAACGTCAGCCGTTTGATGTAGATCTACTAACTATCAAATTTGCGTACATATGATAAATGTTTTAACACAATCCAAGTCCAAATATGTATTCCATTTATTCATTTTCTTGCTATCTTTATAAAATCAACTTTTAGAATTAATTTTTCGTATTATTTTTTTCATATCATTACTCAAAAATAGAAAATGTAGTTAAATAAATAGATGACTTATAATATTTTTAAAAAAAAAACATGAAGAAAAAAAAATATTGTAAGTAAAAGAAAATACCATCATATTTGTAAAAATACAAATCGCAAATGATGATTATTTTATCTTATCACGATTATCAATATGTAAAGACACACAAACACATTCTCTTTGCAAATTATGCGCAACTGAAAGGCTTTAGAATTAATGTTTAAAAGTCGACTTTAAAAGAAAATGGTGTCGTGCAGTAACAAGGTAAATGTATGTACATTGAATGTGCAACTTCTATAAGTTCCGTTCAGGAATTTTAAAATTAAAAAACCATTAGGACTGAATGTTTAGAATAATGAATAACATTGTACCTGAGGAACTTCATATACTTTTGTAAGTTTCAAAGGAGTAAATACGCATAGCGTATCGATTTTGAATATGACTATGTGCTGCCTTACAGTCTTTTTTATAAAGTATTTGATAAATTGAAAGCCATTTATACCTAAACAAAATTTGCTGACACACATACAAAGACGATTAGATGTCACTGAAGACTTAACGTTTATGTTTATTCTATCTTTTATTTATTATTGTAATTTGAATTTGTGAATTAAATTCTAGTGTGCATACATTTTTTATGTAATGAGTCGTAGTAAATTTAGTAAAATAGCTTGAGACTCAATTAGAGCGTACAGGTCCATAGCAAAGGAAACATAAACGTTTGGCAAGTAGTAAAGTCTTTTCTTTACAACAGCATCATGATAAAATAAAAAGTTTTGGATATAAAATAAACTTTCAATTTAAAGCTGGTGGAAGTTTTCCGGAGATGTTTAAATGGTCAATACGCAATATATCATTAATCATGATAACGCTGTAGTTTCACGTGTTCGGTCAGGGACCTGTGGGTTCGCTTCTAGTTTTATTTAATAGAAGTTCATGATGTTTCCTTTTTTAGATAATAGGTATACACAGGCAAAAATGCCATGTATGATTTTCATACGTAAAACTTTGCGTATGAAAATCATATGAATTTCATGTCAAATTCATACGTAAAATTTTTCGCATGAAAATCATACATTTCTTTTCGTATAATTTTCATGCGTTAAATTTCGCATTAGTGTTTTTTCGCATTGAAATCATGCGATATTTTAAAATGTAAGAAAATCATGTGAAAATCATACATTTCTTTTCGCATGATTTTCATGCGTTTTACATTTGTATTTTTCGCTTGAAAATCAGGCAAATTTCATACATGTACGTATAATCAGCAATAATTATATTCATGTGTGTGCTTGATGCAAGCTTGGTTTAAAGTTAAGTTTTGTACTAAGTTTGTAATAAATTGATACATTATTTCCTTACCAACTTCATTTCATATCAATAAACACATTAAAAACTTAGTTCTATACTTAAACTTGGCCAGAAATTAGTTTTGTACCAATTTGGTTCTAAGATTCATACCAAATTTTCTTTGTTCAAAGTATGTATTTAAAAAAATGATGCAATGTTAGTTTTCTATTGAATTGGTACACAATTTACGTATGAACTTTATTAAACAAGTAAATCACTGGAAGTGATGGATGCTCCCCAAAATATCCTTGATATAGGAGTTATTTTTTGTAAATCGTTTAGTTAGAAAAGAAAATAATACCAATCAGTGGATACCTGTACACATAGGTTGATATGGCAATGGTTAATTTTGAAACACCTTCCTTTGTGTCTGGGGTTATCGAAAATCCCCTTGGTAGACAATCAAATTCATGGCAGAAAAAAGAAAACTTTGTATCGAAAAGGGCAATAACTCAGCCTGTAACAGAGCAAGAGTTGTGGTTCTTGCACACTTATCCTATACATGTGTATCAAGTTTCATTAAATCAAATTTTAAATGCATTCGACAAGCAAACGTTTTCTTGTAAAGGGGAGATGATTCTGAGTATAGTAGACCAATAGTTGTGGTTCTTGTGCATTGCACACCGTCTCATAGTGCTAATCATTGTTACCATATGTTCTAAAAATATTTTAAATATTTTAAAAGTTATGCTCCGAACATGCATATGTGAAAGAATTAGAAGTTCTTCTGTTATAGGGGAAAACTCTGGGCATATATGACCAAGAGTTGTGGTTCTTATGCGCTGCACACAAACTCATACATGTAGTTCTTACCATTTGTACTAAATGTTATAATAATATTTAAAATATATTAAAAGTTGTGTTCTGGACAAGCATGTTTGAAAGAAATAATTTTTTGTGTTAAAGGAGAGAAAACTCTGGGTATAGTTGATCAAGAGGTGTGGTTCTTGCGTACTGCACACCGTCTCATGGTGCTTATCATTTGTACTAAATGTCATACAAATATTTAACGTATTTAAAAGTTATGCTCCGGACAAGCATGTGTGAAGAATAAATAAGTTTTTGTGTTTAAGGCGAGATAACTCGGCTTAAAGTTGACCAAGAGCTGTGCTTCTTGCGTATTGCACACCGTCTCATGGTGATGATCAATTGTATTAAATGTCATAAAAATAGTTTACGTATTTTAAAAGTTATGCTCCGGACAAGCATATGTGAAAGAATAAATAAGTTTCTGTTTTAAAGGGAAGATAACTCTGAGTAAAGTTGACCAAGAGTTGTGATTCTTGCGTACTGCACATCGTCTCATGGTGATTATCATTTATACTAAATGTCATAAAAATTGTTTACGTATTTTAAAAGTTATGCTCCGGACAAGCATAATTATGTGAAAGAATAAGTAAGTTTTTGAGTTAAAGGGGAGATAACTCTAGTTTTTGTTGACCAAGATTTGTGGTTCTAATGTACTGCACACCGTCTCATCGTGTTTATCATTTGTACCAAATATCATAAAAATATATCAAATAGTGTAAGAGTTATGCTCCGGAAAAAGGGTGGACGGACGGGACGGGACGGACGGACGCAGGCGACGACTATATGGTCCCTCGAAGTTTGTCGGGGAGCATTAAAAAATATGTACCAATATTTTCTTATCACAAATTTCAATAACACTGACACATGGTCAGGTTTTTGTTTGATGCTTTCACCAAATAAATAGTTGGTGTGAAAATTCCCTAAATATGTGAAGTTCAAAAAAATTTATACCAAATTATTGGAATTTTCATAATATTTTTCTCCTTTACTTTCCATTTTATACTTTAATAGATACAATCTAAGCCAATTTTTACACACTTTAATTTAACATAAGAATAACAATTTATGTTAGAATTCAAATAATATCAACACCAGTATTCAATATTATTTCACTTTAACAGAAAATGGTTCATGTTATTTCATCAAAACATGAAATGTTTTGTTTTTTAATGTCTTTGCCATTTATATAAATAAACCAAAAAAGAAAAGATGAAATTGTGCAAATGTAAAATATAATGACATTATGGACTATTTTACTCCACGTGCATCTACAGCACTGTACAGTTGCTCTTATTATCAATATCATCAAAAAAATGTCCATCTGTATTAATCTTGTTTGATTTCTTCACTTTCCCTATATGTAGATCTACATGTAACTAATTAACTAATAATTAGCCTGTGTATGTTAAATGTTATTTTCTGGGATCCTCCTGTGTATATGGCTTTAGAAAAAATCTGTTTATTTCTCTATATCAATTAATATGTGTGAAGTTTAAATGAACATCTACAGATATTTTTTGTGTGACAGGCCTTTTAGTTCCTCCATTTCTCTTATTCCTCATAAAAGAAAAATAAGTGTGTTATGTTTCTCTGAAGATTATCTTCCAAATGTTGCAGAATTTCCCTGCTGTCGTGTTATCATGTGATTCTATGGTAATTCTGTGTGATTGAATGTTAGTCTATCAGATAAAATAAAAAATGTGTTGTGAAACCCTTTCACTTTTCTTT
>JAUMGZ010191155.1:0-13236 GCA_032359645.1 Pododesmus macrochisma | reverse complement strand
AAAATAACTGGCACAACGTTATGAATCGGGAATAAATGACGGCGTACCTCACACACAGCACATGGCCCCTCGAGGGGGAAAAATCAGTATAACATGTGTTCGGAAGCAAATGCTAATGGGTTATGGCTACCCTCGGGGCTAGGCCACCTGCATAGGCAACCACCCAAGTGATAAGAATACAAAAATGCAACCTGAATCATGCCTCAGGAGATTTATGGAGTTAGAATAAACAAGACGACACCATCACCTCTCGATACAAAAAGATATATAGCCTCAGATGGAATTACATCGATATCGTCAATAACAAAGGTAGTTTTTAGTACTTTTTAGACAAAGCCTCTCTTTGGTACTGTTGGTCTCAATAAATTCACTGTTATGCCTTGCAACACAACGTAATGAGTTACATACCTGGCACGTTGCTCGTTTTCCGCCATCATCTTCTTCTATAGGGTTGGCGTCAAGTATTGGTTTGGTCTGTAAAATAAAAAAAAGTGTGAGTCAAACAGCGTTAATAGACCTATCGCACATAGCGAGCCGCTGTCTAGAATTTGCTCATTAAATATTCATGTCAAAGGATAATCGGAGCAAACCCAGCATTACGCTAACGGAATCACAAAACAACCACAACTTTACTAAATTTACCGCGTTTTATTTTGACTCTGGTAGTAATGAAAGTCAGAGAAGTCAATCATGACTTATTTTAGTATACTTTACGATAATTACGTAATATTTGACAATATATTTGACAACCATTTGGCATTGTAGGCCTACTGACACCTGATTCCGTACCGATAATATTATGGCTGCAAGTGTGACATGACACTGGAGAATTTCTCCGAACAAGCGACAGGTGTGTTAGAGTTGCACTTTAAACTGGCATTAAATATGACAAGAGTTAAAAAGTTTTTATACTGCCTGTTGCACGTGTCATATTTTTTTATGTACTTACTACATATTTCAGTCTGCCAAGCAACTTCTCAATTTTTTTTAAAACTTTTTGCTGATAAATTCTAATTTTGAACAATTCTGATTTTCAATTTGAAAGTGTCTATGATCGACATTCTTTATGTGTAGTAAAGAGCTTAATTTGAGAGAAAAAAATGTTGCCTAAAATTTACAAAAAGAAAGTTACAGAGAGAGAGAGAGAGAGAGAGAGAGAGAATTCTGTACATTCATATCTATTAGAAAATTGATTGCTGAAAGATTATAAATTTTTATATTAAATTTAAAAGAGATTCCCATGTAAAGCTTGAGAACAGTATGCATATGTAATATTACCTTTTGTATGAACTCATC
The DNA here is from genome assembly GCA_032359645.1 of Pododesmus macrochisma. Classification (NCBI taxonomy): domain Eukaryota; kingdom Metazoa; phylum Mollusca; class Bivalvia; order Pectinida; family Anomiidae; genus Pododesmus; species Pododesmus macrochisma. The sequence continues at coordinate 11,940 of JAUMGZ010191155.1, read as the reverse complement.
TTCTCTCCTGATATACTTTCATTCCTTTGACCTCCTACACTTATTGAAGCTTCTTTTTTACACTATTTTAAACAAAGAAAAATCCTTTCCTTGTCTGTCCTATTTTTAAAAAAGAAACTTATTAAGAAAAGAATGTTTTCTGGGCAAGCTGCTCAAGAGTGGTGCAAAACATTGGTGCTTAGTGATACAAATTATTAATTAATTTGCATCAATTTTAATTGTAGATTATCATACCAAAGGCTAATGTCATGTTAGTGATATTTCCATAATTATATTTGTGGTTTTGGTATGATATCCCAGAAAGATAAAGGTATATTTGTTTGTTTGATTAGGGCTTAACGTCACGTCCAGACTCTTGCACCGATATTGTGACAAAAGACCAAAGAGAAAAACCAAAAGAGAAGACAGAAAGAGAAGCTGCTACAGGAATGGGAAATGAATGTAATAGGAAAGGTCAGAAAGAAGGATGAACCCATGCAACGGCGTTTCCGCCTACTATTCTATCGAACTTTACATGAGGATCTTTATCGTGCTAGGGGATTAATAATCCCTGTACACGGGACCACCAGCTTAGCATCCCCTCCGAAGGACGTGCAGATCTTTGTCTGGCCTCTACCCTTTGAACCTGTCTGACTTGGGTGACCCTACCAGAAACACCAATTCCCGCAAGCAAAGCTCTCCAGGTCATCGAGACACTCAAACCTCCCTACCGCGATAAGGTGTCTAGCACAGGGAAGGAGGTAGAGGTATAGAGTTGTATGGCAAAAACCGTTTGGGTTTTTATTCATTAAGTACAGATATGTCTTAATTTCAAATACAGATATCTTGATTTCTACTATAAATAGATATATCTATTTTTTTAATTAAAGATATCTCTATTTCTTGTCCAATTAAGATGTCTCTAATTGAATATTATATATTTCTTATTAAAATACAGATACCTCTATTTTTTGTTGAATTAAATATATCTCTATTTTTTTGTTAAATTAGAGATATCTTTATTTCTTGTATGAATAAACATATCTCTACTAGTATTTTAATTAGAGATATCTGTATTTGAACTAAAGATATCTCTACTGTGTATTTCAATTAGAGCTATCTTTATTTCAATAAAAATATATCTTTTTCTACATAAATACAGATATCTATATTTCAATTAGAGACTTTATTTAAAATAGAGATATCTTTTATTCAAACACAGATATCTCTAATTGAAAGAGATATATTTGTATTTAATGAATAAAACCCCAAACAGCCGGTCATAGAGTTGTCCCAAGCATGACATAACACAATCAAACTACATTATGATAAACATGTAAAAGGTATATAATGTTTAAAATTTAATATGTGAAGATCTAGACCACTAAGCAACAAATAATTATTCTTAAATTCATTTGATTTTCCGCTTCACTAAAAATAAAATTGCTAGGTAAACATTAATTTCAAAACAGAACAATAAGAATTATGTGATTGTTAAAATGTGATGTTTCATTTACAGCAAAACCCAGACCAAAAATAAAGTGGTCAGACAAACTAATTTTGGAGCCATAGCTGATCAAATATTCATTGTATTATGTAATATCTAACTGGTTGGAGGTTTTAAAATTTCAACTTTAAAATTATAGCACTTCCACAAATTAATACTTGTTACTTATCTCTGATATTAAAAATGCTATTTGAATTTTATTGAGTTAATACCTGGTGTCAAATGTATCTACCAGTGCGGTGGTCCAGTGGTTAGGGCGCTCTCTTGTGCTGGTAGACTGGTGCTAGAATCCACGGTCATGGGATCGAATCCCAGTCGGGTCAAAACCTAAGTCTTGCTCCCTGCTAAGCCCCCAGCATTACTGGGTAAGAGGAGGACTGGTTTGATCTTTGTCAGTGTTATGTGACCGAATGAAATATCTTGTGTATGTGTCTGCGGCATGATATTTCAGTGAGACAGCAAAAGTCGCCATAAGTGTGCACTGTAGCAATCAGACACCGTCTCCATTTGACATATACATGAGTTCAAGGGATGCTAAACCCCAATACAACAAACAAACAATCAAATTTATCTATCATTGTCACATTTTGTTGACATTCATTTGTAATAAATAAAATAAACTTTAATCTTATCATTCATATAGCCAATGAGTGTATATTGTCTTCTCCACTATTGAAAAAACAAGCTTGTCAGCTATAGCAACACCTATTTTGCCTAGCAAAATCAACACACATACATGTAAATGTTGTATGTGAAAACTGTTTAGCATAATCAAAAAACACATGAATGTTTATTGTTTATACAAACCAACAAGACTATTTCTAACCCAATAAATCCATAACAAAGCAAAAGATGTGTTGAAGATTGTATGTCTATTGCAATCTTCTTTTACCATAATCCAAGGTAATGAGGTATACTTATGAAAAAGTTTATGTCAACATGGTTCATACATACAGAAATAGTCACTTCCTTAATAAGCAAGGTAAGAATTCTAGTGAGGCAACATTTGGAGGAGTAACCACACATATGTATGTTTCAAGATGTCACTATAATGAGAAATAGTATTTTTAGTATATTCTATATTGTGCAATTATGTTAGGTATTGTTTCTAATATATATATGGTTTTTTTTTTGTCAACACAACTTTGTTTCCACTTATTTTGAAAGTCTGAATTTTGTCAATATAAAGATATCAAGTTTGGCTTACTTGTCTAAATAGACTTCAGGAGAGAAAACTTGCCTAATTTGTCTAGTCCAAGCTTCAAATGTCTCACATAACTTTACATACAAAAGAGGTACCTAAAAGCCTTTACTTTAAATAATAAATTCTCATTCTCTAATTTTTAAATGTATACAGATGAAAAAATTATTGCAGATCTGGATCTAGGACTTAGATGAAGAATTACACAAAGAAATTACATATTAATTTTATATCAATTATCCAAGTTGTAGAGACGCCCATACCCTCCACCCTAAATTGTACATATATAGCCATTTGAAAAATCTTTACAATTTTTTCTTCCATTTTACAGACAAAAGTTCTATTTCAATCAAAAAGATTATGTGCCAACAAATTAGTGTGATTGTATTTTTATGCTTCAAATAATATAAATTTAAATTCAAATTCTTTACTTCCAATTAAGGGCTCCAGATAGGACATGACCACTTTAACTTATAATATTAAACACCAAACACCCTTTAAAAAATTCATACATATTAAGATTTTAAAAACTCTAGTGAAACTATTGTGGCCTTTAAATGTGTAATTTAATATTTTTCAAAAACACATTTTCTATTGAAATGAAATTGTGTAATATGAGTAAATGTTAGAAAATGTTTAATGTTTTGATTTTATTTGGTTTTTTTTCTTTACTTAGAATGCAATTCGTAGTTGACGCCGTCGATATTATTCTCAAAATATGTTGTCATCGTCCGCATGTTGCCAAGACTGGGTTTGGTACAGGATATACAGAGTGGCTTGTCACGCTGTATTTAGATATAAAATTCACTGGAACATATCAATATTAAGTCACGGATTCATTTTTGGATATCATATCAATTGATTGCCTAACGTGGACATAAAATATTTTATTGCGCTTCACTGTAATACACAAACATAAACATCGTTTGCGACGACCTCGAGTGCAGTGACAGCAGTGTAAACAAATACCGTGGGAGATGTTACTCCGATTGACCTTTGACACACGATGGCGGCAGAGTGTGCGATAGGTCTATTCGATTTAACAGAAATCTGATGTTTAAATGTGCGCATTTGACAACAATACAACAGAATCAAACATAGTAATATGTAACAGAATAAAACATTAATAAGAAATATCAATATCAATGTTTTATATATACAAACATGCAATATGAAACATGCCTCAAGCAAATATGATATTTATAAGAGGAAGGAGCCAATACTCTGTGTAAGAAACCCCGTCCCGAAATCTAGATTTAGCTTCGAATCAGCCGTCATTAATGGATGCTATAGAGAAAATTAATTTAGTATAGACAAGACCTCGGCCTCGGTGGTGTAGTGGTTAGCACGCAGGATTTCTAATCTCTCGGAGACGAGAGGTTGGGAGTTCGCAGCGCAACTCGGGCACTGCCAGGTGTGTACTTGAGCAATACACTTGACCGGCAGCTCTTATCAAGATAGTCCGTCGGATGGGGACTAACAATGGCGGTCCCGTGTCTGTCAGGCACGCACGTAAAAGAACTCATCGTATAAGAGCCATAAGTGCTAATGAGATGACTGGTAGAAGCAGAATGCTTACGAAACCAGTATACAGTGAGTAAGACTTCGGTAAATCAAAGCTACAGAGCTAAAGACAGACGGACGGGCGGACCAACCAATTTTAAGAGTAAGGAGATATGACTGCGGTCAAACGAGCGCAAGCACGCACGGACAAAGCGGCGACCATATGCTTCTCCAGAAATATCTTACTACTATCAAAAAAGGCCTTGCAAAGCAATCAGATATCAGAACAGGAATTCGAAATTAATCCAGTTGAAATCGGGTTACGCGATAAAAGAAGAAGACATCAAAGGTCAAAAGTTCGAATTAAATGTGTTAAAATGTTAATGCAACAGGAAAAAGCAGAAACAATGACAGCTCTGCAAAAAAGCCTAAAATTGTATAATTATAAATTGTTGTTCAAGAACTTACGTGTATAACCCATCCCCTATTCAAAAGTGGTGATATAATTGTTGTTTGTTAAATATAACTGATCAATACACACACTATGGACTTGATTACACAACTGTTATCAGCGATACATATAGAACACGTGCAATGGTCTTATCTCAGTCAAAAAAGTTGGTGATAGGCGCTGACTAGTACCAAAAAAATAACACAATCCTAAACAGGAAATTTTGATTCACATAACAAATAATAAATATTTCCTTGGTTTTTAACTTATTTCCATATGGTTGTATCTATTAAGCATGACAAGTTAGTAAACTTTTAGTTAATCAAATCTGAAGCTCATGTATCTTGTCAAAATTACCAAATTTAAGAAATAACCAAAATTTACGATTCGTGACGAATTATTAATGAATGACAGACATAACGCTTAAAACAAAACAAGGAAAACTTCCCCAAGTCGTCTTCACCTGGGTATTGCTTGCGACAGTAATATAGGTGTATCAGGATACGATTTTACCTGTGCATAGAAATTATGAACTGTATCAGGGTTACTTAAGACGTGTTCTTGATTTGCATGGATATTTTACCCAGATAACTGGTATTGATGCTATTTTTTTTAAAATTATATCACTGTCCTCCCTAACTTCGACGGCATACTCATGAGGGAATATGACCGATAGAGAGGCGGGTCTTCGTGAATTTTTTTTTAATATTTCGCTTGCTTGAAACCTGGCATCTAAACTTATCAAAAATATTCTTTTTATGACAGATCATCTGATTATAGCGCCATTATATATATTTCGTTTCATTGAAGTAATTAACTTCATATCAATGATTAGTAACGCGTAACCTAGTTTTGACCCAGGGTCAAACTTTGAACAAGCTTTGTTCTCTACGGCCTTAAGTAACTACATACCAATAAATTAATCTCTAGGCCTTCGAATTTATTAGATTTTAAAAATTTGTCAAAATTCCTTACTTTTTGGCCCCCAAAATGGTGCCCCTAAAGTGACGCCGAGGCCCTTCATTTGAAAAATTCTGAATCCCCTTCCCCCAGGAATGCCTTCACTTAAGTTTGGATAAAATTAGTCAAGTAATTTTTGACAAGAAGTCAAAAATGTGAATAGTTAACATATTTGCTATAGTGTTAAACTGTGATCCCAAAACGCGTAGCCTAATTTTGACCCCAGATTCACGCTTTAGTTCTCCACGCCCTAAAGTTACTACATACCAAAGCACTAAGCACAGGCCTTCTAGTTTATTAGAAGAAGATTTTTGAACTTTTAAAAAAAAGCATTTATTTAGATACCACATGTATAAATTTTAGCAATATTAAGTTTCTTTATGTGTACAATTATGATATTTTTTCTTTCATAAAAGTAATAAGCGCAACTTTTTTTTAATGTTCATCAATTTTTAAAGAAACAATACAATTGAAAAAATGCACAATAACATTATACACTATTTTATTTGATATTATTGTAAAATTGTGTATACCTCAAATACCACTAAAACACAGAGATGTATCACAAAATTATATTGATGGTTAATACAGAATGATAAAATTGATGTCTTTAGCTCAATGGTTGTTCACTAGTGTCATTTCATATGATAACCATGCATGGACCAAACGAATCAAATATATAATAGTCGCTATATTATCCAACTTATAAAAATTGGTTATTTTAAATACTAATGTTTGAAAAATTGTACATATTTATGCATTTTAGCATTAAGATTTTTTTGAAATACTTAAGAGAGCATCATGAAGTTTATTAAATTCGTAATGCATGTTTATATTCAAGACTTCTTACAGATTGGCTTTTTGCTATGCGGCTATTCTAAAGTGGTTCAAATGAAAACTAGACTAGTAGTAATTTTTTCTGGATTTATTTAATGGATAATGGTTTGTCAATGCCTTTTCTCAAGTTAATTCTGCTGATCTCAGATTTTTATATCATTTTGAAACAAAAAGGTGCATTATTGTCTTGATAATCTGTTTGATACAATGTATAAAAAATGCAAACCGAAACGGCAAACAATTAATGTAAATTCTACACGAGACACACCCTTTTAAAGCTATAGACAAGTTCTGAGGGTATCATAATTTCATTTTATGTCCAATAATTCAAACCAACGGGAATACAATAGTAAAATTATATATAAATGTATATTTCAACAATTAACTTTTTGTTATAAATCCCTTTTAAGTTTTCTTTTCAAAGCAAATGGCAAACATTCAGGAAAATATACATGTTTAAAAATCGGAATAATGTTTTTATTGTAAATCAAAATAATGTTTTAGATATATATTTATGGAGATGTAAAATCTTTATGATATATTGGCTATTCAAATTAGAATGGCATTTTTCTGGGTTTAACTACAGATAAATCGCTTGTAACACCTAACACCTGGCCCGTGACTATAAACAAGAGGCCCATCGGGCCTAAACGTCCTTCTGGTTGAAATAGGCCAAAAACTAAATATTTGCATTTTAATACTTTTGCCCCGAAGGTCATGCCTTAAACAAACTTGATTCTCCATGTCCTTAAGTTATTTCATAACAAAGCATTAAGCACTAGGCCTTCAAGTTTCCAAGAAGATTTTTGAAATTTTGTCAAACATTCCCCATTTTCGCTCCCAAAAAGGCGCCCCTTGGGGGCCTTAACCATTCATTTGAACAAATCTGAACCCCCTTCCCCTAGGGATGTCTTCAACCATGTCTGGGTGAAATTGGTTCAATAGTTTTGGACTAGAAGTCGAAAATGTGAAAAGTTAACATATTTGACGCAACGCATTTTTGACCCAAGGGTCACGCCTTGAACACAATTGTTATCCATACCCTAAAGTTACTACATACCAACACATTAGGCTCTGGGCCTTCTAGATTATCAGAAGATTTTTGAAATTTTAACACATTTTTCCTCTTTTTGCCCCCTAGTGGAGCCTCATTGGGGCAAGCCCCTTCATTGGAACAAATCTGAATCCTCTTTCCCTAGGGATATTTCTTACCAAGTTTGGAAGATAGGTCCAGTGGTTTAGGACAAGAAGTTGAAAATATGAAAAGTTAACATATTTGCTATATATTATATATTGTTGAACTTTGACCAAAAAACGCATAGCCTATATTTTACCCAAGGGTCGCGCCTTGAACAAACTTGGTTCTACATGCCCTAAGGTTACGACGTACCAAAGCATTAAGCTGTAGAACGTCTAGTTTATCATAAGAAGGTTTTTGAAATTTTGTTTAATTTTCCCCATTTGGGCCCCAAAAAGACGCTTCCTGGGGGCCAAACCTAATCATTTTAACAAATATGAACCCCCTTTCCCTAGGGATGCATTCTACTAAGTTTGGATGAAATTGGTCCAGCAGTTTTGGACAAGAAGTCGAAAATGTTAAAAGTTTACACATTGGCCATAGTGTTGAACTTTGACCCAAAAACGAGTAACCCATTTTTGACCCCAGGGTCACGCCTTGAACAAACTTGGTTCTCCATGCCATAAAGTTACAACAAACCAAAACATTTAGCTCTAGGCCTTCTAGATTATTAGAAGAAGATTTTTTTTAAGTTGTGTAAGATTTTACCCGTTTTGCCCCCTAGAAGTGCCCCTTGGAACCCAGCCCCTTCATTTTACCAAATCCGAACCCCCTTACCCTAGGGATACTTCCTACCAAGTTTGCATAATGTTCGAGTTTCAGTGTGAAGTTGCAAGCTTCCTCAAGACAGAGAAAGCCGTTAACAGTGTAGCAAATATTCATGCAGCACTCCTGAAGTTAGAGGGCTGAGAAAAATGACTGTTACAATTACCTATTTATGGGTTACAAGAATGACGCCTGTCAACATTTATATAAATACAGGTAATGCAAGTAGGGGACAAAATCAAAGTAAATTTCACCCGTGGTGAGTATATGGATTTTGACCTGGATTATAATAATGCTCCCAGGAATAGTTGGTGCTTCTGCACTAAGGCAGATATGCTTTACCAATCCAGTTAAAATCTACATCAAATGTCTAACTTATTTCTCCACCTGTTCTGTTAACACTTGTTTTAAATACATATATTTATATAAAAAAAATAATAATAATAAATTTCACATGCATTTAATTACATCAACAGAATTTGGACAAATTGTAAACGCTATAAACGAGACATGAAAAGGGGTAAAATCCGCCTTATTGACATTTAGTGTTCATAAGCAAAATACGGGAATTAATAATCGCCGCTTTCGATTTTAATTTTTTTAACATATTAATTGAAACTATTAGTTAAACATAAATAACGGTAAGTAAATTTACGTCACTAGTAAAAGTTTTGTTTAACGGGAAATAGTTGTGCAGCCAGTACAACATCAATAAAAAAGCATTTCAGTAAAGACCTGGACAGGTGTCTTTAGGTATAGATTTCAAGATTTATTCACAACACGCAACTTGTAATCCTATTCTCTTTAGTTTCTTCGTTTTTATCTTTAAAAACGATGAAACCTTTAACTATTAAGATTATTCGTTGAATTATTGTCCTTGTCGCCGTTTTGATTGCTTTCCACCATTCTGTTGCATTTCCCCTAAAAAAGGTTTTCCTGGAGATCGACCGTTGTAAGTTTGGTGTTTCAATTGGTGGTGAATTTGAATGCATAGAATTAGCTTCATGGCAACCACGCATGAACAGCCTGGGGTTGTGTGAGAGAAGTGAAGGATTTACTCGCGCGTTTGTGTGTATATATATATGCACGGACACATTTAAATTGAACAAGTGTTTACATTTACTGATTCATAACTTACTAACATATAATATACAAAAACCATTTAACACCATGAACACTTTACATGAATTAAATATATCTATACTAATATTCCATAATCTATTCCCAATACTGTACGTTGTACAGCATTATGTATAACATTACACATGCCATATAAAATTACAAGATACACGTCATGATAACTATAAAACATGATGGATAACTATACGATGTTATAAGCGTGTACGTAAAAATATACTTACAACTAAACAACATAAATATATTTCACAAGTTAACATCTATACTGATATACTGATGAACTGCATAAATCATATCTAAATTTCAAATTTAACATTGATAAACAAAAGGGATAAAATTAGATATATACATTTAAATAATATCTCCTCAGAAACTACTTGGCAGCTTTCAACCAGATTTTGCAGGAAAAATCAGCTGGTAGACTGGTGCTAGAATCCACGGTCGTGGGTTCGAGTCCCGATCATGTCAAAACCTAAGACGTTAAAATTAGGCAATCTTCTCGCTCTTTGCTAAGCGCTCAGCAGGACTGGTCGGTTCGGTGTCAGTATAATGTGACAGAGTGAAGTATCATGTCAATGTGTCTGCGGCGTGATATTTCAGTGGGACAGTACTATGAAGTCGCCATACTTGCACACTGTGTCAAGCAGATATGACCTATACACGAGTTAAAGGGATGCTAAACCCCAATAAACAAACAAACAAATCTTCTGAAAGTACTAGGCAGATTAACACCAAATTTGGCGGGAAGCATCCTAAGTCGACGGGAATTAAGGATCGTATAAAAGAAGTTTCTGAGCCTCCAAGGGGACACGCGCGTAGTGTGGCCAAAAGTGTTAAATTTGACTAATTGCCTTTTAAATAAATCTAAGAAACAACTTATCAGATTTCAACCAAATGGATTTGTCAGGTACAAAAGAAGTCTCTGACCTCCAGGGGACTGGTAGGAGGGGCCAAAAGGTGTACAATAATCCTCAAACACTACTGAGCAGATTCCAACCATATCCGGTAGGAAACATCTAAAGAAGGAGGTACTTAAAGATTGAAGTATCTGACTCTTGGGGGACAGGTGGGCAGGGCAAAAGGGGTACATTTGACTGTAATCTTTTAAACAACATATCCGCAGACACTTTTTGGTAGATTTCCACCAAATTTGGCATGAAGCATCCTTAGGGAAGGGGATTCTAGAATTGTACGAATATATTTCCATTCTTAAACCAAGTTCTTCAACATATAATACGTTTTTCTTAAAACTCTTTTAATTTATTAACTAAAAAAAGGAACAATTCTTCTCGAACTTCTTTTAACTCTTTCACAATAGATCGTTTTATGGTTAAGATAAGATAAACTTAGGTATGTTGTGAGAATTGGACATTATTTGCTAAAATTGATTGTTAGATTTTAAGATATTGATAAAAACAAATTTCAAGATAAGTATAAACATGTTTTTTGCTCTTTCAACTCTTAACAAACAGTTTTAAATTTTTAGTCCATCTGGGCCGATGGTCCATGGTGGACTTTTCTCATACAAATCCTGCCCGTCGTCTTTCATGTATCACCAATTGTATTGTGTCCACCTTTGTTAACTGGGTTTTCCCGGGAGGACCTATAACATATTGCTATATACTGGCCCTCCCAGAATAACGAGTTATCAACTATCTGTTATTCCTTTAACTCTTTTATTCTACATGAAACAAACAAATGTATGTGTGGCCACGTCGATGACAGCACATAACTATGGCAAGCCATCGTGGACAAAATATTGGATTTTCTAATATCAATATTCTTTTTTAATATTAAAAAATCATTTATTAATATTAAAAAATCATTTATTAATATTAAAAAATCATTTATTAATATTAATAAATCATTTAATAATATAAATAATTCCTTGGCTCATTTTTTAACATTAGAAAATCATTTTCTTATATTAAAAGATGAATTATTAGTATTAAAAAATGATTTATTGATATTAAAAAATCAATTATTAATATTAAAAAATTATTTATTGATATTAAAAAATCAATTATTAATATTAAAAAATTATTTATTGATATTAATTAAGTGCATAGAATTTTTCATATTAAAAATTCCTTTTTAAATATTAATAATTCCTTTTTTAATATAAATAATTCCGTTTTTAATATTAACAATTCCTTTTTTAATATTAATAATTCATTTATTAATATTAAGAAATACCTATAAATACCTTTGTGAATTTAACCGACAAGAGCTGCTCCCGTTTGAGCACGGGAGTTTTCATTCGTAGAGCTAGAGTCGGGCTAGGTCTCTCGGCCTTTAAGGACTTGGGCTAGCAATTTTCAAAAATTGGAGATGGTGGCCATTAAAATGCATAATGTCATTTGCTGACAAAAATTGAAACCGCTGTTGCTGCAAATAATAGCGACGAAATGGATAAACTGTTACGAGCACTCTATTGCGATACCGAAAGTGAAAGTAGGATGACACGTGGTGGTTTGCATGTTGCGCCCAAATTTATGTTGGTGTCCAGTGTCGCTGGAACA
>JAUMGZ010191144.1:0-13236 GCA_032359645.1 Pododesmus macrochisma | reverse complement strand
AACATCACGAACTTCTATCAAAAAACTAGAAGCGAAACCAGGTGCTCGCGATATGGTAAGCGTTTCCTGCTACACATTTGTCACCCGCCGCGATGCTTCGTAGAGTTTTGTCCATATATCATTTCGGTAAAATATTTTGAAAAGCCCATAACCCAGTTCAGGAGTCGTTGAACTGTTTCGGTCAAATCATAATAAAGTCGCTGTATAGGACGCAAACCGTTTTTTATCCTTTAGTTTTACCAATCGATTTTGGATCAGGAGTTTTTGTGAGAATAAGGATTTAGTTATAATTGCAATAGTGACCTTAAACCTTGTTCCGTCGTCAATGGCACGCATCCAAAAGACTTCTAGTGCAACCTACTGTTTTTGAATTTTGACCAATAACAGCACCAGTCAAGTTCTTTATTGGACAACTGCCTTAAGCTGAAACTCAATGCTTTCTTTCAAAACATAACAAAATGATGGCAATAATACGAAAGCCTATTGAGCTCATTTTCGTAGGAGGAATTTTTTTACGCGTATTTACGCGAAACTAACGCGTTATAACGCGAAACTAACGCGTATTGACGCAAAACTAACGCGTATTTACGCGAAACTAACGCGTAACTTACGCGTATTTACGCGAAACTAACGCGTTAAAAGGCGAAACTTACGCGTAATAACGCGAAACTCACGCATTATAACGCGAAACTAACGCGTATTGACGCAAAACTAACGCGTATTTACGCGAAACTAACGCATATTTACGCGAAACTTATGCATTATAACGCGAAACTTACGCGTAATAATGCGAAACTTATGCATTATAACGCGAAACTAACGCGTATTGAAGCAATACTAACGCGTATTTACGCGAAACTAACGCGTTATAACGCGAAACTTACGCATATTAACACGAAACTTACGCATTATAACGAGAAACTAACGCATTATAACGAGAAGCTAACGCGTATTTACGCGAAACTATCGCGTATTTACGCGAAACTAACGTGTTATAACGCGAAACTTACGCGTAATAACGCGAAACTAACGCGTATTGACGCAAAACTAATGCGTATTTACGCGAAACTAACGTGTTATTACGCGAAACTAACGTGTAATTACGCGAAACTGGCGCGTTATAACGCGAAACTTTCACGTTATAAACTTTATGCTAGGGATCAAAATTAGTCCCCCAACACCTTTTCTGATTGGAACTTGAAACTTTAGGACACAGTAGATAAATGTAATGGGAAATTCACAACATTTTCGGATTTTTGATATGGCTCCTAGGGAGCCGGGACAGAGGGGGTAAGGTTATGGGGGTAAAACAAAAATATAGTGTCTTATACATGTAGCATATCGAATCAAACATTATCATGAGTTATACATTTCACAACAAATATTTTCACCTTACAGTGATCATAGGTTTGGAGAAGGCGTGCTCAGGGATATGGCTCGAAATAATTCCTTTTACACTTTTTTAGATTGGAAATTGAAACTTTGGGACATAGTAGATATATAAATATAGTTATACCATTGTTACGTGATGTCATAATCAAGTCAAAGCCAATCAGAACAGAATGAGTGTGTGCCACAGCTTGAAGTTATATGTGACGTGTTGCATATCATATAATTATGATTATGGTAATGGTTTTATGCAATTGAATAAAACTATAATCATATGATAAATGGCTTTACGTGTTGAACTCGTGCCCAACTATCACTTATATGTCAAGACAGTTCAATATATTGTGTTAATATATCTATAGTATTACTACGATTTTCACTCTGATATAATATAGACAAATATCAAAATATGGGCTAAATTTGAGATCATTGGGTAAAAACTTAGTCATTTTTCAGTTTCTTTTAGTAATACATGTTTGATCACAGCCGTCGCAAACTCCGCATGACATAAGACGTCATTAAGCGTCGCACTTTGTTAATCCCAATTACCTACTGTAATATATACCTCTGTACCTATACCTATTGATTTGTCATATACACATTGTTCATTCATAGAGAGCATTATATTGCAAATGATATAAAAACTTACAATAAGTAAAACAAAATTGAATTCTAGTGTTTATGTAAAAACTTCGTAATTTTACAGCTTCTTTTTGTAATACACGTTTGTTCAGCCGATGCAAACTCCGCATGGCATCGACTTCATTTAGAGTCGCACTTTGATCATTCCAAATTAATACCTGCTGTAATAGATAGCTTAATATTTTAAAATTATATTAAAACAATAAGTGAAATAATTTTTATTTCTAGTGTTTTTTATTCACTTGCCCAATTAATTATGCACCGGATCGCAGTACAATTAACTGAGTTATCTGTTAATCTGCTATTGACCTCTAGCAGACGGATTAAGGTCCTTAAATGGCACATACCCCCATTTAAAAAAAAAGCACGGGTATTTCCAACAATATTAACCTGGTTCTAAATCAAGACATGTCAATAGACGATATTAAATAGTGTTTTCTTAATTATTAAATTTATTTCACGATTAATGCAGAATTCAAATACGCACTCGTGGACAAATCAAGGAGTTCTGCTTAACGAGTAAAACAATCGATATTCAATAAAACAATATTGAATTTTCTCTTTATAACATTTTACATTTTTCTGCATGGTGAATCGACGGTTTTGTTAACACCCATTTGACCTCCTGCAACAATTAGTCTGCACAGAAATTAGTTCTTATAGCATTAATAAGAAAGAACAAGCAAGCTAAGAAACTTTCAGCTTGGGATAGCCCAAGTTCAAAATAAGCTTTACTATACTGTTGTACTTCATTTCTGTTCTCTTCAAAAAGTTGCAAAATAATCATTTATGGACATGCAGTACCCTTCGCGTTATAACGCGTTAGTTTCGCGTAAAAACGCGTTAGTTTCGCCTTATTACGCGTAAGTTTCGCGTTATAACCCGTTAGTTTCGCGTATTCACGCGTTAGTTTCGCGTTATTACGCGTTACGCGTTAGATTTGCGTTATTACGCGTTATTATGCGTAAGTTTTGCGTAATTACGCGAAAAATAAAAAATTCCTCCTACGAAAATGAGCTCAATAGGCTTTCGTACAATAACATGTTTCATCCATCAGTTGTTAGTATTTGTTACGGTTCCGGATATAAGTCAAACAGTCATCATGACATGGAATTCTTTTTTAGCTTCTGAATTGTGTCGAAGTTACCTACATGTAATGAAGACAAATGATTTCTTGCATTTTTTGTATATTTATATCTTAAATCTCTTTAACTTACGTATTTTGAGTTTTTAACACTGATGGCTTCGGTAAATGTGTCAAGGGGTAAAAAGTATAATATTTCGACTGATGTGTATTAAAGTTCCGGTCGACTGCACAGATAATTCCCCTAATAAACTTTTCTCGATCTGTCACGGTTCTGTTCAAGCATGTTCGGTGTTTGACGAGATAACACTGTAAGGACAAATAGTTTACAGCTAGTTTTTTGTCTGACACGTAGTTGTGACATGTTTCGCACTTCTTTTTTTTTATAGAAAAGCGTCGGGAAGAATAATTATCATAAGAAATACAGTAAGATTTTTCCCGTTTGAAACAAGAAAGAAGACATAAGTTAGCAACAAAAAGGCACACTTCTTAAAACTTAACAATGCTTAATGTCTGCATGTTATTAGATGAAGAGACACTACTGACACAGATCAGGGCTTTTCTATCTCTTAGTCTGTAACCCTCCCTCTCTTGTAAAACCAAACTTTTAATATAAGAGTGAATTACCAAAGTATTTGTAGTATTTCAATACATTGAAATAACACAATGAAAATGTGATACAGTTTCAAACATTTAAATTTTATTTACTATTGAATTTTGCAGAATTCACTTAAATGTATTTTTTTTTCTCAATAAATGTACAGTTGATACTTATATGCACATACCTTCAGGGCTTTATTTTAACAGTTAAACAAACTTGTCCTGAAAATTAGTATGTTGTCGAAAAACAGACAAATGGCGTTCTTAAATTCATTTGAAAATAGAATTGTTTTTAATTCAGACAAATAGCGTTAGGAATGCACCTGTCCATATGCAAGTTAAGCTGGACATATACACTAATGTAGAGCCCTGACTATAAATTCAATGTTACATGTTGTTATGTTGTATATGTATGTTGATCAGTACAAAATTGTATTACATATGTATATTGAAGGAAGGAAATAATAATAAAAAAAAAAAACAACGAAAAAGGCCTGTATACAAATCGATGTTTATACATCATATAATGATGTTTCATGAAATCAAGTATATATACATAGTATGACTTTACAAGTTTTCTGATTATAGGGTGATTTAATTGGTGGTAAATTTGGAGAAGCATTTCCGCTGGTTGTCATTGGGGCAGCATCTTTTTCAGCTGGTCTTTTGGCACTATGGCTACCAGAAACAAAGGGTCGGAAATTACCAGAATCAATAAGAGATGCGGAAGTTTTTGGAAGGTATTCAAAACTACTAAAGGTTATCTCCAACCGTTTTGTTAATAAGATTTCAATGATTTTTTTAAACGAGACGAGGTGTAAGATCATACGAAAAGAAAACATTGTATATTTTTTAAAAGAAGCGAAAATAGCTAGTAACAGATACACAATAATATTTTAAATTGCACTTCTATACATCCGCACATACCTACATTTGGCTGCCATTCAGCACAATATGGCAAGCCATCGTGGACAAAATACAGGATTTTTAAATATTAATAATTCATTTATTAATATTAATAATTCTTTTTTTAATATTCATAAATCATTTATTAATATTAAAAAATGATTTATTAATATTAATAAATCGTTCATTAATATTAATAAGTCCTTAGCTCATTTATAAATATCAGAAAATCATTTTCTTATATTAAAAAATGAACTATTAATATTAAAAAATTATTTATCAATATTAAAAAATTATTTATTAATATTAAAAAATGAATTATTTATATTAAAAAATGATTTATTGATATTCATAAAGTACATAGAATTTTTAATATTAAAAATTCCTTTTAAATATTAATAATTCCGTTTTTGATATCAATAATTCATTTATTGATATTTATAATTCATTTATTAATATTAATAAATACTGCCATTTATTATTATTAATAATTCATTTATTAATATTTATAATTCATTTATTAATATTTATAATTAATTTATTAATATTTGTAATTCATTTATAAATATTTATAATTCATTTATTAATACTAATAAATACCTATAAATAACTTTGTGAATTTAACCGACAAGAGCTGCTTCCGTTTGAGCACGGGAGTTTTCATTCCTAGAGCTAGAGTCGGGCTAGGTCTCTCGGCTTTTAAGGACTTGGGCCTAGCAATTTTAAAAAAAATGGGAGATGGTGGCCATTAAAATGCATTATGTCGTTTGCTGACAAAAATTGAAACCGCTGTTACAGCAAATGATAGCGACGAAGTGAATAATCTGTTACGAGCACTCGATTGCGATACCGAAAGTGAAAGTAGGATGATACGTGGTGGTTTGCATTTTGCGCCCAAATTTATGTTGGTGTCCAGTGTCACTGGAACAAACACTTAACCGAAAATCTGCAGTTGTGTAAATAATAATATTTCAAAAACGCTTTCAGCAAGGGCATTCCTTGCCTCTTATGCAACCCTGTAGAGCTGCGTTATAGTATCCGTCATTTTGTTAGGGGAGCAATCATGTATGTCGTTCGTTTGTAGAGGGCGCTGATTTATAAATATTTATAAATGATTTTTTAATATCAATAAATGGCGGGAATTATAAATATTAAGAATTTATTTATAAATATTTATAAATGAATTTTAAATATTAATAAATGAATTTTTAATATTAATAAATGCTGCCATTTACTTATATTAAAAAATCATTTATAAATATTAAAAATTCATTTATTAATATTTAAAATTCATTTATTAATATTAAAAAATCATTTATTAATATTTATAAATGAGTTCTTAATATTAATAAATGAATTATTAATATTAGAACATCCCTATTTTTGTCCACGCTGGCTTGCCATAGCACAAAGTATTTTATGATCGAGGGCGTGGTTAGTTAAATATGTAAATGGAAATCCCATTTGACGAAGATTAAACAAGATGGTTACATTACACGTTCTTTAGTACTCTTTAAAGACGTTTGTATAATGCCAGGCATGATGTATCAAGTTCAATAGTACTAATAATTTAAGCTATTAAGACTTTTGATTTGTATTTCAGAAAAGATCATGAAGACGGTTACACTTTGACAGTACTAAAACCAGATGAAACAGAAGTTAATGAAGATATAAAGGAATGTTTATGATGATATTACTCGCATTATACCTCTTATTACGATGAAGCCAGAGAAACAGTGTTTTTGCTCATTTGTCCGTTATACTAGCTTCATTTCTTGTGGATATTTTTGTGGTACATGTAACATTACATTACATATCCTAAAGATATCAAGTTCAAATATAGCAAAATATTGAAATAAAATTTCGTTTTATTAAAATAGTTTTTGAGAAATTGAACTTAATGCGCCATTTTTGTCCCCCGCTTTTCGAAGAAAACGGGGAATATTAATTTGAGGGTATCCGTCCGTCCGTCCGTCCGTCTGTTACACTTTGGTTTCCGTGCTCTCACTGCTCTAAAAATGGTCCGATTTCAACCAAATAGTATGTGTAAGTACATTATGACATTCCTCAGTCTTATAGTTCGAAGGCCAATGCGATGCGTGCATATTCACGCATATTGATAAGGTTACTAATTTCTTATTGGTTAATCGTTTTCCGTGCTCTAACGGCTTTCAAAAAGGTCCGATTTCAACCAAATATGGTATGCAATACATAATGACCAGACTCAGATTAAGTTCGTAGACAAATACGATGCGTACGTATTAACGCATATTAATAAGGTTACTAAATTCTCATTGGTTAATCGGTTTCCGTGCTCTAACTGCTTTAAAAAGTGTCCGATTTCAACCAAATTTGGTATTGAAGTACATCATGACAAGCCACAGACTGAGAATGATGGCGAATTCGATGGGTGCATATTTATGCATAATGTTTTCATAATGTTTCCATGTTCTTTCTGCTTTAAAAATGGTATTTAAGTACATAATGGCAAGATTCATGTTTAGTTTTGATACTCAATGCGATAATGTTTTTTTTTTAATGCGATAATGTTTTTTTTTTTTTTTTTTTTTTTTAAATTTCCATCTAGTGGGGGACATAAATTCTAGGAATTTGCTTTGTAGTATTTATTTAGTATTGCATTTTGATGACATATTTGAGGTAACCTAGCATTACCGATACCAATATCTAGTTTGAAATACAGCCATCTTCACAACTGTGCTTTTTGTTTTTGTTAAATTCATATTTTTGAGTAAAACGATATTATATATAAGATAAAATGACTAAATATTTATTGATGCTGGAATGCTTAAATGTAAGTCACTACATCATTTTTGTCCTAGATTTATTTGTTCTATCAATGCATGGAGTTTGCATTAATACTTACTACATACATTGTATTAGATCATAATGTTGCATAGCAGGGAACAGATTGAAGGAAAACATTGTTTGTATTTCTTCCTTCAGTTACTTTACCTCACGTCGTATGGTACGAGCGACTTAAGCTTAGTTTAATAACCAGTAAACTATTTTAATATTATCACTAGAATATTTGATATAAGAATGACATTTATATGTTTTATGTATTACAAAATGTATCTGTTAATTTACAGTTATTGATATAAAACAATTAAAGCCTTTTCATGCAGAAGCTCAGATGTTCATTTTATATATTCTCTTATTGACAGACAGTATTAAATAATCTAGTGAATTTGACAAATGGAATGTACCCTCGTTTCACAAACGATCCTAAGTCTAAAACTTAGAAACATACTTAAGACAGTCCTACATATATTCTTAGTATATATTTTTGTTGTTTTTTCGTTTAGGAATTGACTTAGGACTTAGGAATTGATTTTATTACTGCCCACGAGCAGTCCTTAGTTTAGGCTTGGCTTAATTATAAGTTTAAGACTATTCTTAGGCCTTAGTACAAACTATGGCTCTTGTGAAACTCTTCTTATTCCTCGGAATTGACTAAAACAAGAAGAAATAGGATACACAGAATAAATGTTACAGACAAACAAACAATAGCTTCTTAAAAAAGTCACAAACAGAATGAACTAGCAAAATGAGCAAAGAACTGTCCTAAGTATTTTTGTGAAACGGAGGCTGCTGTTTATTTATTTCAAAAAACAGTATGAAGTAAAACATGAAAACATTGATGCAAAGCATCAAATTCGCCGGGAAAAGTAGGGTTTATTTTTTTAAGAAACTATTTATGCTTGGAATTTTAATATCTCAGGGCCAGACTTTGAAATAACATTGTCTTCTATGACCAAAATTAGCACTTATGCCAACATAAATGTCACTTCAATGGTGAGATATTAAATTTCGCCAATTTTCCCCTTTTATTTGTGCATGTGGCGCCCCCTGGAGCCCAGCCCTATTTTTTGAACACATGAATTTACGTTCGCCTTGAATGGTTCACATTGACTGCTCAAATATTGTTAGGAAGTTGAAAAATTGATAAAGTGATATATATAATTGTAAATATCAACCTTAAAACAAGTACCCTATTATTTTTTTTTTACCTCATAGCTATTTGGTTCTCATTGGCTTAAGTTTATGTCTCATGCAAGCATTAAACTCAAAATGCGTGTGAACATATAACTGCGAAAAAACAGAAATATACTGCACATGTTTCTCGAAAACAGCAGTAAGAATGAAAAATTGTAATAAAATGTATATAACAGTCAAAATTTATATATATTGTTTGTATCAAGAGTACTGTACAGTAGAAGCCGGGGATCGAACCCGGCACATTCATGCCTACAATCTAACAAACACTACCGGCTGAGCTGGTCATTCAAACTTGGGTTAAAATAATTCTTCAACCTCTTCAAACTCAGGATGTAAAATGCGAACTGCTCCCTATCTCAAATCAATTACAAGTATATTCGCCGGCGAATAATAATCCCGCTACAGCATTTTCATAGCATACGCTAAGCACTTTACCCAATAATGACCTACATATGTCGCTCCGCCATGGTGACTGACCTAGTGATGTGTAACGTGTGTTACATGTAGCAGGTCGTTCACTGGTGCTGGCTGACCGTGTTACTGCGTACGGGTTTTGACTCAGCATACTCATTTTGTAGGCCACGTAAACAAGAAATAGTAATGATAGTGGTGATGGAAGTGAAATATTAGTAGTAGGGTTGGCTGTTTGTGTATCTGTTTTGGGGTTTTGGGTTTGACGTCCTTTAGGTTTGGATGTGATAGTGATAGTGGTGGTGGTGGTGGTAGTGTTACATTAGAAGAAGTTGTGGTGGAGTCAGGTCATAATATATAATGATATATTAAATGTAACTATTTTTTACACATTTTATTTGATTTGTAATATTGCTACATATTTTCTTAGAGTCATATACAATAGTCGTCGTCGTCGTCGTCGTAGTCGTCGTCGTTGTAGTTGCTTAGTAATATTAGTTTTGGCATCACCAGGGGAGAAGTTATAGACTTGAAAGTGCATTTGATGCTTGGAGTCAAAATAAAGCGTCTCTCGTAGGTAGGTAGAGACTAAATCTCCTTTATATGCTTTCTTACTTATATATTATGCATACTTTGTGTGTGTGTGTGTGTGTGTGTGTGTGTGTGTGTGTGTGTGTGTGTGTTAGTTCGAATTTATTCAAGTTCACAAGTTATACAATATCTTCAATAAACCATGAGAGGAAATAAATAATTTATCATCTAATATATAAAACGCAAAAACACATTAACGATAATGAGCTACATAAGTAGCACCGTGGCGTTGGCCGACCTAGATTTACTCTTTGATGTGTATTGCAAAGTATTTACGCGTTATATGCCGTTCCGTAGAACTGCTTACCTAAAATATTACTGATGTGTATTGTGTATGTTTTTCCGTCAGAGACGGTATGATTTATATTTTGACCCAATTTCTGTTCATCTGTGTTTACCTTAGAAACATACCGAATGCCAGAAGAAACGTTCATTTTGATTGGCGCAAAAGCTCCAAAAAGGCCAAACAAACTTAATCGGCTACACACAGT
Organism: Pododesmus macrochisma; assembly: GCA_032359645.1. NCBI lineage: Eukaryota > Metazoa > Mollusca > Bivalvia > Pectinida > Anomiidae > Pododesmus > Pododesmus macrochisma. The sequence goes on along the minus strand of JAUMGZ010191144.1, from coordinate 3,102 downwards.
GTAGAATATTTCTATACGAAGAATCAGTCGAATTAGAATTTTGAAACCAGCTGTTATAATTTGATATAGTTATAAAATTTAATGATTGATATAAGATTGTCCGTGCTAAATTTGCGAGGTGCTCAACACAACTGTATGATGGAACTGTCACAAAAAGATAAATAAACTTAATATGTTCCGAAACGACAAATTAAATTTGTTTCCCCTCAGATCAGCCTTTTCCCGCGTTCTGTCATCCTATTTCTTCGCGAAAAAGCGTCAATAGTGAATAGGATTGTTGGGAATTACAACTCGTCGGGCAAAGTGCATTATGATTGTTACATCATATATCGAACAAGTAATTTAAGATAAATAGTCGCTAAAAATATTAAATTGAGAAAAAAAAATATGTCATGTTGGGGGAACTATAGTTCAGCGGTCTCATATTCCATTGAAGGCGTACTGCTGTGCGTATGTTGAAAAATAGACTGGTTACCTCCCCTTATACACACAGTAACTAGAAACCCGTTTAGGTGATATGAAATAGTAGCGTGTAGAAAATTGATAACAATGGTACATGTTGGTATCATCTGTGGTATTGATGTTTGATTTTGACAGAAGAGGATAACTTTGATAAAGGAATAAACTCAAAGTCCAGAACCTACTGTCAGGCAAACAGTTTGCAGTCAAATAACCTTCCTGTAGACCTCTCAATATGAAGTTCAAATGGGCAGCTCAAAGGCATTAGGACGTAATGATAGTCAACACTGGGACACCAAAGGGAATACATGATGGAACCTATATCGGTTTAAATAAATAATGGTGAACAATCCTATTAATAGCGTTCCAATTCACATGAATTGCCGACGAATCTTTTATTTTTTCAAAAAGTGAATTTTAGTAGCAGTCATTAAAAAATTTTCTATACGACGAATTTACGTGTAAAATGCATAAATCAAGGTGTAGAATATGCCATTGCAATATATTAACCTTAAAAAAAACTTGTACTGCTATATGATGCAGTTGGCATTGCTTCAGAGTTGGTATAGCCTTATAACACAATTGATCGACGTATTGCCGTATTGATCATCTGCCAATGTCGAACAACAATAGGTATCATCGAGGAAACATATTGTTAGGAATGACAGGCTTTCAGTGTACATTGATTGCGTTTATCGCACTTTAGAGGTATTTCGCAAATTTCAAAAATAATCTCCTCATAAACTAGAAGACTTAGAGCTTAATGTTTTATATGTAGTAACCTTGGGACATGGAGTATAGAGCGCTGTTTGACTATTTATTTATGTCAATCATTCATTTATTGATAACAATAAATTAAATATAGGTATCAAAAATTCGAGTTATTGATATCAATAATTCATCATAAAGTGTATATCATATAAACAATTCGATTTAATTATATAAATAATTCATTTATTGATATCAATACATAGGCAAAAAATAACTAGAACTACGTTATCGATGGCACGCCATCGCATAGTCCCACGCGAATGGCTTGACCCTTATGCCCCTGTAACCCCTATCTCCCCACCCTGATCACCATATGCTCAAACAATTTCATGTAAAATGTAGAGCTCATGAGTATGTATGATTTGGTTTGCTATAAGACGATATTAAGAAACAAAAATGGACCCCATGACCCTTCTGGAGCGCCCCCTAGAGGTAATAAAAAAATCTGAAAATATTATACTTTTTCCCATACATACATCCACTATATCCAAAAGTTTTAAGTTCCTACCTGAAACAATTTAGAAAAAGTTAGTTTTACCCCTTACCAACTTAAGTGCCTGCCCCTACCCTAACTTCACGGTCACTCTGTGCGAAAATAATTAGCTGTAAAATGTTACACTCATGATTATGTTTGATTTGATATGCTATAAGACTGTATTTAAAATTGACCCCATGATCCCACCTCCTCTGGCCCGGCCCCTAGGGGTCATATAACTTTTTTAAGTGCTGTGCACTTCCCCATACATATACTACTATGTTCCAAAATTTCAATTTCCTTTCTTAAATATAGATTAAGAAAAAGTTATTTTACCCTTTACCCCTCAAGTGCCCCTAACCCCTCCCTGATCACTGTATGCTAAAAAAAAGCTGTTAAATGTAACACTCATGATTATGCTTGATTTGATATGCAATAAGACTTTCTTTAAAAAAAAAAAAAATGCGACCCCCTGACCTTACCCCCTCTGGCCCGGCCCTTATGGGTCATATAAAAAATCTGAAGTGTTGTGCACTTCCCCATACATACATCTAATATGTTCAAAAGTTTCAAGTTCCTATCCTAAACAGTTAAGAAAAAGTTATTTTACGCCTGACCCCCGAGTGCCCCTACCCCCTCCCCAGTCACCGTATGCTAAAATAATTGGCTGTAAAATGTAACACTCATGATTATGCTTGATTTGATATGCATTAAGACTATATTGTTTTTTAAAAAAAATTTGACCCTATGTTCCCAATTTGGCCCGGCCCCTAAGGGTCATATCTAAAATCCGAAAGTGTTGTGCGCTTCTTTACACATATATCTACCATGTGTTTAAGTTCCTATCTAGTGTAGGAGGAGTTACAGGTAAGACGGACGGACGGACGCCGGAGACGATCACAATATTCCCGCTTTTCTTCGAAAGCGCGGGGCTCAATCTTTAGTGGCACCAGTATGAGATAAAAATAGGGTAAATATACAAAATTAAAAAAAAAAATTCTTATTAACTAGAAGTTAACGCTTGCATATATATATGCATCAACCTCAGTGCATGGAGAATACAGTTTGTAGATCAAGCATTTTGGGGTTACAGATCAATACCATAAGAAATATGTCAACTTTTCAACTTCTGCACTGTTACAGGATCAATTTCAACTTAACTTTGAACCATCCTGAGGTGAAGAGGAATCAAAAGAAATCCTGATGATAGGAAGCCATATTGGAAAATTGGTAACTAGGAAAACAAATTCACTGAAATGTTCGCGAAATGTCACAAAAACTTATAGAAAATTTGAAATTCTACGTCTTATATTAAGGCTAGCATAGTTATTACATTTAACTTAAAAATCTACAGTTCAGGCAAAATTCAGAAAAATATTTTTTTGAAAGCTTCAGTG